>CAUJNA010000102.1:537500-685000 GCA_963377175.1 Effrenium voratum
TAATTCTGTTGGTGTCCCATTGTGTTTGTGCCTAGCCGTGCTGTGACCAATTCTTCACATGCAGTTTGGTACAAAACGCAGGTTCCAGCGCTTGCGGGTAGGCATGCTATGACAATTTGGCTGGTGTCCCCATGAGGTTGGCGCCTGCAGTCATTTGTGAGACAAGCTGCCACTAAAAGGGTTCGTATACCGGATATGTATGTAGGGTAAAAGCTAGCCAAGAAACGAATAGGACCCGTTCACTAGGAACTCCAAAAGGACAGCCCTGGTTGGCTTTCGTGTGCAGTGTGCAGCACCCCCAACACCCACCCACCTTCAAATGACAGTATGGGATGCGTGGAGGAGTAGCTAACCAACTGCAACCAGATTCCATTCAAAAATGGAGCACAGCTATTTCCCCTAAAAGGACACCTATGCTCAGGGGGCATTTCTGGTGTCTGTGCATCCATCTCTCGATTAGCACCAGATTCGCACTTGGCACCAGATGCAGATGATGATCCTCTTCCTATCCTTCTGAGCAACAAGTTGGGTCTGTGTCACAACGGCATCAAAAAAAAAGCTTGTTGGTTTTCCTGGTTGATCTGTTTGAATGTATGTATCAGTCTCAGCTAGGCTTGGTGGTTTGGATTGGTGATTTGGAGGTCCTGGGGGTAAATAGACTAAGTCAAGTGAACTGGGGAAGGATAGACAAACATCATGTATAATTTTACGAAGCTGGCTTTGAGGTGTGGTCTTGTGGGGTGGCTTTGAAGGGACGCCCACAGAAAACCACTGTGGGGATCGGTTTGTGTGTGTTTTGAGGGTGCCCTGAAGGGCTTGGTTTGAAAAAACGCCAACGAAAACCACGATTGTGGGGGTCTGGTCTACTTCCAGCCCTTCTCGAAATCCTCGCCGAATCTGGCAGCATCCCCTTGGCAAATGTGTCACATCTCCAAGTTCAAGACTTGTTTTTTTGTTGAGGTCCCAGCTCAAAATGGTACTTGGGCAGGAACATGTGTGCGAGTGTATTCTACAATATTATATATATATATGTGTGTGTATGTATAATATGTATGGTTTTCCTTTGGGTGTCATTTCCCCTTTGGATTTACCTTTGGATTTCCCTTTGGGTTCCACTTTAGGCTTTCCTTTGGATCCCCTTTGGCTTTCCCTTTGAACTTCTTTGGGTTTGCCTTCGGGTTTTTCCTTGGACTTCCCCTTTGAGGATTTTCCTTTGGGTTCCCCTTTGGATTTCCCTTTGGGCTCCCTTTGGACTTTTCCTTTGGGTTTGCCTTTGAACTTGCCCTTTGGGTTTGCCTTTCCCCTTCGGGTTTGCCTTTGGGATCCGTTTGGACTTCCGGTTTTAATTTGGGTTTCGCCCTTTGGGTTTGCCTTTGGGTTCCCTTTGGACTTCCCTTTGGGTTTCAATCAGGGTTTTCCTTTGGATGTCCCTTTGGACTTGCCCTTTGGGTTTCCCTCTTTGGGTTTGCCTTTGGGTTTTTCTTTGGACTTCCCGTTTGAGTTTCCCTTTGAACTTCCCCTTTGGGTTTGCCTTTGCGTTTCCCTTTGGATTTGCACTTGGGTTGTTTGTTTTGGTTTCCCCTTTGACCCTTTCCGTTTGCCTTCGGGTTTTGCTTTAGACGTCCTCTTTGGATTTCCCTTCGGACAACACCCGTTGAATTGTTTGTTGGAGATTTTTCTGGAAGGTTTGTGGGTCGTGTGTGCACCGTCTATGCACGTCGAGATTCTCTCGTCTGAGCACGTCGGGCCCTCTAATCTGCAGACCTGCACGGCAACAAGTGTCCCTCCACGCGCGTCTCGCCTGTGCACGTCGGGCCGGGTGGAATATTGATATGTTTGCGGTTGTTTGTCCCTCACCAACCCGCACCTCGACCCAGCAAAGGGGCGTGTTTCCCCATGGGCGATCCTGTGAGAAATTAAGTTGGGGGGTGGATGCTGACATTCAAGGGTTATAAACCTGGCTGACTTGCGCCTTGATCGGCGCCTTCGGCATACCAATTTCAGAAGGTCCTTGCCCAGACGGTCAAGTTGAACGGGCTTCCTTGATCTGTTTTGGTTTTAGCCCACCATTTTGCTGAGCCGCTGCACTTATGACCACTTCTGGTGCGGTTGCGTTGTTAAGTTTTCCATTTGGTTTTCCCTTTCCTTTTGGACCTCCCTTTGCACTTCCTGTGGGCTTTTCTTTGGACTTCTCCTCAGGTTTCCAAGTCGGTGTGGGCTTTTCTTTGGGTTTGTCTCTAGGTTTCTCCTTTCCTTTGGGTTTCTGTGTAGACTCCCCCTTGGGGTTTCCCTTTGGGTTCATGCTTGGGTTTCCCTTTAGACTTCCCCTTTGGGTTTCGATTTGGGTTTGCCTTTGGACGTCCTGTTTGGGTTTCTCTTTGGTTTATTCTTGGGGCTTCTCCTTGAAATTTCCCTTTGGGTTTCGCTTTCGATTTTGCTTTGGACTTCTTCCTTGGGTTTCACTTGCTTTTCCCTTCAGTTTGCCTGTTGGATTCTTTGTTTGACTTTTGCTTTGGGTTTCCCTTTGGACTTCGCTTTGAGTTTCCCGTTGGACTTTCCTTTAGATTTCCTGTTTGGATTTATTTTTTTGGTTCCGCTTTCAGTTTTCGCTTTGAGTTTCCTTTCGGGCTTCCCTGTAACCCTTCCTCATTGGATTTCCCCTTGCGTTTACCCTTTGGAATTTGTTTGGACTGCCTGTTTAGGTTTCCCCGTTGTGCTTGCCCTCTGGATTTCCCTTTGGACTTTCGATTGTTACGGGGGGCCTCTGCTTTTAGCGGGGAAAATTCGTTTGTGGGTGATTCTCCCGATTCATCGGAGGGTTCATCCGGGGTCAATGTTAAAACAACCAGCAGGAGCCCTGAACAGTAGACAGCCCCCATAGTTTTGTAGAGCTTCTCCTGGGACTCTGCCCCCCGACCCCCCCCCCCCCGCCCCAAACACGCTGATCCCAACGCAATTGGTTAGTTATAGTGGTTAAAGCGCACTTCCAATAGCTGGACGTCTGCTTGGATATCTCCCAGGATTTTTGCCAACCAATTCTAAGCACCCTGCCCCTTGGTGATGGTCCAAAGCCCTAAACCTCCGGGAGCGACGTAGTCGAAAACAGACATTGTTGCACTCAGGCAAATGCTTTGTAATCGTTGTTTGCCCTGGCTCATTAGGCAGGACGCCGGCCATCGCAAGGAGTAGCTTGACCTGTGTTTGGCCTAGATGGAAGGCGTTTGGCAGGAGTTAAGGCCAGGCCCTCAGCTTTTTCTGTCTCCCTTTGTCACTGCTACCTTCTTGTTCAGAGTGACATGGTGGGCCCTGTTGCGAACATAAATTGACGGGTGTATTTGCCAAGAGGTGAACGTTGCTCCATCAGCTCCTTGTTCCGCAACGGACAAACTGATCTCTGTCGTTTCGAAAGTAAAATGCCTTCAAGCCAGGGGCCTCTTTTGTGTTTGAAGCTGGTCATTTGCCCCATGCTTCAAGGACATGGGTCAAAACTAAACCAGGAGACCGCAGGTTTTGGTCCATGGAACCCACTTACCCATTTTGGGGTTACCATATTTTTGACAACCACAGCCTAAGGACGGCCAAGCCTTATGTGGCATGTCTCTCTCCGCGCGAGGGGTGAGCACCGTGGCCAGCAACTCCTACGTGCTGAGCGCCGTGGAGCCCGAGCCTCGAGGTTTGCAACCTGTGCCATGGTGAAAAAAACCCATTGACCTTAACAGGGATGGTCATCCACCTCCCATTTTGGTCCATTTTTGGTAGAGGTGCCAAAAGGTGATCACCTTTTAGTTCTGGGTCCCTAAGGGGCAACTGAGCTTTACTTGGGCTTAACAGGGATGGTCATCCACCTGGTGAGGATCCTGAAAAGAATTCCATTGCAATACATGATTTCTATTGAGGTTGAACCATGACCATTGCCGTTTTTTTAGCGAGTCTTGACCATGGCTCATGCGTTATGCTAAGACACGCGGAGCATGCGCATGAGAAAGGCTTGATGATGATGGCGAACGCCAATCAAACATCTTACAAATATAATCTAAGTGCACACGCTGACAGCAGAGGCAACCTTTCGGGGCATTGCAAGATGTTGCCCGACAGCAAAATTTGGTCTCAGCTTTGCAGTTGGTCCGACCTAGCGCCATGAAGTGATACTGTGGATGGACGAAATTGTGCATTCTGTAAATATAAACAACCAGGGTCCTCCGTCTCGGTTATTTCTCTGTTTTTCCGTTCTCCGGGTTATTTCCAGGGCACCCTCTGAAAACTAGCAGTTTCAGGTGCTTCAAATGCAGGATTTCGTCCATCCACAGTATTGCTGATGTTACGTTGGTTCCGAATGTTGCCGGACGCAGATCCAGGGGCAGGTTTGGTGTTTGTGAACGGGTTTGCGCTGCATGTTTGAGCCCAGTGGTCGACGACGGACCGCAAACGATATTAGCCAGCACCCAGCTCAAGGTACTGCATTCCAAGGCTTCCCTCCATCAAGGCAAGTTCAAGAAGACACATGAAATAGCCTGATTCGACCACAGGGTCCAAACAACAACGGGTTCAACTTGGCTTGACAAAGCAGACCTCAGCAAGCGTGCCTTGACTTGTCAAGCTTGTTCCACCTTGAGGCGACATTCAAACAAATTGTAATTGAGCAATGGAACAAGAGCCAGAAATGAAACTGGTTTGGATGGATGGATGGATGGATGGATGGATGGTTGGTTGGTTGGTTGGTTGGTCGGTTGGTTGGTTGTTTGGTGGATTGGTTGGTCTTTTATTCATTTAGTACTCGTACACAACTACGGGCACTTCCGTGGGCGGGCTTAATTTTGACTGTATCCAAGTGCATTAGTTGGTTTGAAGGTGTGTGGCCGTCTTTGTGTCTGTGTCTGTGTCTGTGTTTGTGGCTGTGTCAGTGTCTGTGTCTGTATCTGACTGACTGACTGACTGACTGACTGACTGACTGACTGACTGACTGACTGACTGACTGAGTGAGTGAGTGAGTGAGCGAGTGAGTGAGTGAGTGAGTGAGTGAGTGAGTGAGTCAGAGAGTCAGAGAGTCAGGGCGTGGGCATATTATATCGTTTCAGTGCATGTGTTCGCATGTCAAGCCTGGCAAGCACGAGGCTCTCTTTGTTTTGAAACACCCGGCAGATCAAAGAATTGTCCACAGCAGAAGGAGAAGCACACATGGCTGTGGCTCAAAAAACCGGTACCAAAATGGAGCCCTAGTAAATGGAACCAAAGACTAAACCCCGCGTAACCCCCTCTGTTTAATTTTGAGCCACACCCACATTGATGCCGGTCACTGAGCAACTGGCAGAAGTACTCACCATGCATCATACGAGTACGTCACCCAAGTTTTTCTCGAGGCTTCGCCGCAAAGTTGCGTGAAAATTTGGGGCCGTGCTCCGTTGGTTTCCCATTGAACCAATCCCAAAAAGGGTACCCTCGAAAAAACACACACCCCAACAGGTGGTAAAGCTTCATGGCACCCAAGCGATGTTGCTTGGGCTTGGGTTCCTGGATGGTGTTCCGCGTGATTATGGGTGTCCTTTTGATCACTTCGTTTGGCAGCAAATCAATGGGTTCCCCGGGTTCCAGTCTGTGGTTTTATTGCACTTGCCAGGGAAACCCATTTCCCGTTTCTTTTACCAAAAGATCGGCTATGGTGAGTCCACGGGTTGTTTGCACATGCTTGATCCAGGTACGCCAAGGAGAACCCCATGACAGCCATGTGGACGGCTCCCTGGCCTATAAAAAGTACGTGCGTTGCATGCGAAATTCTAGGGGTAGCTTCCTCATTCTTTTCAGGGATCCTTCTTTCTAGAAAACCACCAAAAAAACCTGGGGAAATGGCTGGTTTTTGAAAAGAACGATGGCTGAAACGAATGGGGAATCAACCCGCAGAGAAATCGTTGATGCAACGGGTTGCTGACACTTGTGATTCTTGTGCCTTTTTCTGTGTTGTGCAGCGTTTATCGTCACTTAGCTTTACTGAAAACCCCACTAGAGTGCACCAGTTGCCGGAAGTGACCATGGAGTTGAGCCAATGATCCTTGATCTCGTATGTCTTCGCCTTTGTTGTCACTATCCAGATATCAAGACGATGCCAAGCGCGCAGCCCACCGCGTACTGGGCTGCATGCCGCATTCAAGTCACGTGATACATTGACACGATTGCCTGAACAATTGAGGAGCATCAGGTCTTAGTACAGATGCTTCCGGAACATATTGCTCAGATTCAGATGGTATGTTGCACATGTTTAGGCTGGTCAGCAAGGACTACACCTGACAGTAAAAAAGCATTGGTCGAAACAACTTTGCAGGATAGTTGTTCTTCTGAGTCGCGCACGGAAGACCCAAGTAGGCTGGAAACCTTGGACACACGCTGATTGTTTCTTGTTAGATTCCGGCTTGGAACGGTTTGCGTTGCAGTAGTTGCAGTCGACTCAATACTCAATGGTTGTTGTTAGACATCCTGCGAGTTGCTGCGAATCAGTGAGGTTGGCCCTGCTGTGTTCGGCGCGGTGGCTGGAGCTTGCAGGCACCCTGATTGCTGCCGACAAAAGCTCGGGGCGTGCCGATGGGTTCGTCATACATATGGGTGTGGCTCAAAATTAAAGAGCAAATGTCTTACGCCAATGATAGGCTTTGGTTCCATTTACCAGGGTGCCATTTTGGTACAGGGTTTTGAGCCACAGCCATATGGCTGTGGGTCAAAAATAAGTACCCAAAATGGAACCCTGGTAAGTGGAAACATGGACCAAAATCTGCGGTCCCCTGGTGCTTTAGTTTTGACCCACAGCCATATGACGATGAGTACTCACTTCTCATTTGAGTGCCGTTTCGGACTGTGTAAGTTTGGAAATTGGGTCAACGGTTACGCCATTTTAGTGGTTGTTGTTGGGAAACATGTTGCTTATTTTGCCTATATTTGTTTGTGGTTGAGTGGTTGAAATCCAAATCCACTAAACTGCTAATATTTATTCATTTTTGCTCCCTTTCCAACGTCAACCAAGTTTTAGTGGTCAAATAATTTACGCGTCGGGACCAAGATCGGTGCAGGGGGCGGGGGTCCGGGGGGCCAGGTTCGGGGGGGTTGCAGGACTGTTTTTGGCCCATCCACTCAAAAAGTGAGATGTTCCTTCCCAATCTTCAAAACCACAAGCGGAAGAACTACCTCTCAAGCACTTGTGATCTCTGCATGTCTCAACAAGCAGCGCTATTTCCCACCTGTTCGGAGTTGGTGCTGCTATCTCAAATCCCGATCAGATAAGGTGGGAAATCAGCAGGATTTGCAGAATATACTTCCATTTGCTTAAGTTTTGTCGTTCTCCCTTGTTGGTATTAAGGGGAATCTATCACTACTGGCCATATTTGTGTTTGTTCCATTGGGCAGAGACACGAATGGAAGCATATGTTGGTTGCTTGCCAGCACTTGCACAGGCCCTTCCAGGGGGCCTCAGTTCTTTCCAGACGTTTGTTTCCAGGCAAGGGCTGAGAGAGGTTCCTGGGTGTGCCGGCCCGTTCAGCTGTGCGAATTGATCGATCAAATTGCATGCCAAGTGACTTTCAAGTGTTCTGAGGCAAAGTCCCATGCATGGCTTGTTTGCCCATAGGCCTCATGCATTTGTATGCCATGTTTTTGCATGCGCCTTCCTCAGCTGACAAATGAAACAATGAGCCTGAGCACTATATTGTAGAGTCACTACTGTTAGTTTATATAATGAACCTGGGCCCCAAGAAAACTGGCAGTTCTGGATGTGCTAATTGTGGAGACAAGATCCAAACGTTGAGCCAGACGGGGAGTGTGCTTGAGGCAGATCCCGAGGTTTTGAGTCCTCTTTTTGGCACAGGTCGGTTTACAACTACATCTATCCACCGCAGGACAGACGCTTCGGGTGGATATCAACCCACAAGTCATCAACCATCCTGCTTCATTCAGCTCTGGAGCTCGTAGCTGACGGAGTTGTTACGGGCGCAAAATTAGGATCCTGGTCCAGAGAGCCCCATGCCCATTCCTTTGAATCGGCATTTGTCATTGGCACAAATCATGGTGTTGCAAATTTGTACTTGCATCTCGTGCAAGTCGAAAGGCATGAAGAGTCGACATGCTGCAACATAAGACCTGCAAGTGCTTTCGTATTTTCTGGGCGTTTCACCCCGCCAACGTTTCTGGCACCCCACACTTGACTCTGTTCTTTGTTTTTTCACAAAGTGGTGAACTCGTTCTGGCCGTGAGCTTGTGTTGCTGGCAAATCCAAAGCGGTTGCAATCACGATGAACAGGGGCACATTTCCTGCAAGAAAAGAAACGCTTCCAAGCTTGCTGCACTTGCCAAGCACTGACCTACCGGAACCTTAAAACCCCAAAACCCCTATTGGCCATGTTAGCAGGTGGTTCTACTATCTGGTTTACTTGGGGTTGTAGTAAACCTATATAAACCTGTACAATCCTGTTAGTAGAACTAAAAGTCGATGATTTGTTTGGCACTGCTCACTTGCCAAGCGGGATTTGAGCCAAGCTGGGTGGATCACAGCACGGGAGGATCCTGACATCCTGCATTCTGCAACTTGGTTTTTTAAGGATAGGCCTTTGCGACGTTGACATTTCGCAAAATGGGTGGCGCGCCCATTTTGCAGCGCGCAGTGGTCTCCTGACCATCGCCAGGACCAAGGCTGGCTGGGCGGATGGGATGGTGGCCTGCTGACCGGGGCTGCCGGGGCCCCAGCCGCGCGGATGCGGCTGGCGGGGACCGAGCCTCTTGTATCCTTTTTTGGGAGGGTTCCCCTACTAAAGTAGACTACAGAAAAAAGGGTACCCTTATAGCCGTCCGGGTTCAAGCACCCCTCGGCTCAGGGAGCTGAGCCCCCGGGGCAGGGCTGGGGCTCCACTGCCCGGTCCTGCGTCCAAAAAGCCATGGCTGGCAGCTCTGTCTTCAACCTGCTCCTCGTGCACCCCCTGGTCACCCTCTTCATTCGCCGTGTTTGTGATGTGTCGTCTTCGGGGAGCTTATCCGCTTGGTGACGCATTCGTTGCCGGTCCGCTTCACCCGGGAGGCATCCTGGCCTTTGGGTCAGTCCCAGCCTCGAGACACCCCCTTTCTTATGGGGTGAAGGTATAGCTGGCCCTCTTCGTCGCGCGCCTTCGGCCCCTTTGATGCCTCGTTCTCTTCGCGCTCTGCATCTGCTTCTCTGGGCGGGTCTACCTGTGTGTGGGTTGTGCCCTTTTGACAGCTTGGGCTTCTTCGACGGTGGTGATGCGGGCTGCCTTGCCCATCGTACCCTTGGGTCTTTATAGCTTTCAGAAGTCTGCAGCATAGTGAATACATCCCTCCTGCTGTGAGTGGCTGCTACTTCATGGTGCTTTTCATATCCCTGCGGCGTGTGCCAGTGGCCCCGGAGGTCCCGAATTTCTTGGCTTACTTGTCCAACTTTCGGGCCCTACGCTTGTACAGCAGTTTTGTGACTTCCCCCTTTTTGGGGGGTGGGCTGCTTCGGCCTTGCGGCCTTGTGGGGAAAGCCTGGGTTCCTGTGCGGGGGGCTGGTCCTCTCTCACAGGGCCCACGGTGCTGCGTGGCTGTTGGGCCTGTTTTGTCTTACCGGCCAGGGGAAAGGGGGTCCCCTCTCTTTCCGTTGGCTGCGTTGCCATTTGTCAGGTGTTTCACCCCTCCGGTCGAGCCGCTCCCGGAGGGCTGTGTACGGGACTTATGCCCCACTTTTCACAGGTGGTAGGGCGGCATGCCCTGCCACCAGCGCACGCTCATCACTCGTGCGTCACGTGCCAAAAGGGTACCCTTATTCAATAGCCTTATTCTAACCTCTCTCCTGGAGGACCTGGGAGCTTTCTGTTTTTCTTGGAGATCCTCTTTCAGTTTCAAGGCTCATTCAGGGATCGCCGAGGTCTCCTAGCTTTGACCCCTACTCTGTGACTCATTGGAGGTTCCAGGACCTCAGGAGATACTGCGCTGGCAAAGATCTTCGTGAGACTCGCTAGTGTCCAGCTGAGTTGTGTTGCCGTGTCGGGCATGGACACTGATCTGAGGGTTGCCGTGGGTCCTTCACTTTCAATATTCATATCTCTCTATATATATATATATATATATAAACGGGCTACCAACAAAACAAACACACACACACACAGCATGAGACGATGGGCCCAGTCCAAACCAAAGGAAGTTGTCGGGTGCTGTATTGGAGTCTGTATGTATCAGCCGCCCTGCTGCACCGAAGCCAGCGGCATATTCGTGTATGATGAAGCTCCGAGTTGGCGTTGCACAGCTATTTTCCCCGGAGGAAAGCAACCAAGCGATGAAGATTCGGTCTACATCCATCCCAACCTGCCAATCATCAATCCAAACCAATATGGCTGTGAATTTGAACAGGGAACCATCTCTGGCGGACATGTAATCCCCACCCAACTGATCCAGAAAACGCTGTTTTGGCTCCCCTGAATGTGAAGAGAGTGCTGCAAGATTACTAGAGAAGGACCGTAGAGGGCTTCGACCAGGTGAAGCTCACAAGCCATTTGCGTCAGATCGGCTGGCCCAATCCTAGGCCGCGGGCGGAGGCCTCTTCGCCTTTGGCAGCGCGCCTGCGGCGCGCCCGGCCACTTTGGCAGACGCACTGGGTTCCTGAAAACTGGGATTCGGAGGCGTGTCTCAAATCGTGAACCGACGAAACCGCTGGCGTTCTTTTCGTTCTCCGTTAAAGCCCAAAACGTTCAATGCATCCAAGACGGTGCGATTGCTTTGTTCGATGTCTGGTTTCTAGGCCCAGTGACAGCTTGCCGCGTCGTTGCAGCTTGGTCCATGGGCAATCAGCACTCATCGATGGCTTAGTGTTGATGCTAGAGAAGTTGTGGGATCTATTATGTTGCGGTTATACCAGCGAATCTGGATAGGTTCCTTGATACCACCCAAACTTTGTTATTGTTTCCAAGAATCGGACATTCCCAATTGGCTGTGCTTCAGTGCTCTGCTTTACATGGTCAGCTGCTTCTAGTACAACACACAAACTGAAATGACGGACATTGAAGCCTGCGATCATGTAGCTTTCTGCGGTTGACCATGTTTTGGATCACACCCAGCGTGTGCAAAGCCGTTGAAGAAAACCACCTGTACATGCAGCACAAGTGGTAGGTCTAGCATGGAAGGCACCTAGATCTGAAGGCACATGAGAATCCAGAAAGGGGTCGCTAGTTTGAAACCTTGTCTTTTTGCACCAGCTTAAAACCTGTGCAACATGACCACCTGAGAGCCATCCCTTGAGCTCTGCCGTGCTTGATTGATTTGTCCAATCACTTCCTTTCCCGTACTCTACTATGCAGTACATCCAAACTAAAAAATGCCATTCCCTGGGAGACCTAAAAAGTACTGTTTCAGATAAGGTTTCAGATGTTCCACTTCTGTCCTTGTTCAAGGGGGCTCCGCTCTTTTTCCGCCGAAAACAAGCAGTCAGTTTTTCACAAGTCTGCGATTTTTTGCTATTCACATTTGATAGTCGCAATTAAATTCGATCTTTGCAATCGACGGATCTTGCAAGCAACTGGTGTGTTTGGAGGGTTTTCAGGACTAGACGAGGTGTGAGGGGGGAACACATTGGATGCTGATAGGCCGCTTGTTTGAATTCATTACTGTGTTTGCATAAAAAATAGAACAATACCGGAGAAAGGAGGGTCCAGATGGGTTGAACTGGGTTCACATTTGGCAGTGCGAAGTTCCATCGTTGGCAATCGATAGTTGATCACATGGGATACAACATCTACGCAAGTCATCGAAGGTTCAGGCCAGCAGGGGCTTAGTGCGCCACGACTTTTAAGAATTTCGGGTCCCAAAAAATAAAATTCCTAGTCAAAAGCATCTGGACTCTCGACTGCATCGGCTCCGGTGGGGAGCCTTTTGCCTGGTCGCCAGGCCTCTTCTGGCTGGTTTGGCTTCGGCAGCAGCCCGCCTCCCGCAGTGGTGCCCGGAATGGGCAAAGGGGCATTGGAAGCGATCCGGGAGTTGGTGAAATGGCCGTGGTTGTCAAAACCAATGCTATCCCATTTTGGGGGATTGGTGCACCCACCCATTTTAGTTGGGATTTTAGTGGGCATTGGGATGTTCACTGGGGGTACGATTTGGATTTTGACCCTGCAGCACTTATGCTTTAGGCACATGCGAGAAGCAACCTTACAAACTACATCTAGTCTCATTTGCAGCTTTCCTTCTTTGGTGGAAGATGGCTTGCCCAGATTCAGTGTCAGCCATAGAATTCCCCAGCCAAAATGCGGCCAAAGCCCAGATTGAAATGTGTGCCCATCGTGCCGAGGCCCAAAGTGGCGGCTGGTTTGGCTTTGGGAGCCAGCCTGCTGCACAGCCGGCCTGTTTAGATGCAGGCATTGGAGCTTGAGGGATGTTCTGGCGGCAGCGAGTTCTCGATAAGTCCAACTGCCAAGTAGCAAGGGGACTAAGAGGTGCAACAAAGTTAAGTTGGCAGGGTTGTTGGCCGAGGCCACTTTGAGAAGGTAGGGAATGTTGCATGCAAATGTATTTGTCGCCAATCTACGTTCCTCAAACTTGAGCGGGTCTTGCAGCGGTTTGTACTGAAATATGTTTGTTTGATAGGCACCTAAAGGTGTTTTTTTAAGCAAGAGGTCTTCCCAACAAACAGGTGTTGCACTGAGGCGCTTATGACAAATGCTGCGATTCAAGCATGGCGCCTGTCATATATACTTTTGTTTTCTGAGCCGCCACGGGTTGTTCGGATTGGCTGGGTCAAACCCGCTAGCCCAGGGTGTTTTTAGCGGAGGGACTCGAGGCAGACACCTGCTGCTTTTGGCCGACCCGAATATGCTAACCCTGGTCTGAGATTTGGATAATTACTTGGACCTCATTGTTTGGGTTTGCTCTCTAAACATCCTAAAGGGGGGTCCTGCCATGCAACTTGGTGGCTCCAAGATCTCCTTATCTCTTCAGCTTTTGAGATCCTTTTAGTTGGTTTCAAGTGGTCGGGTTTCCATTTGCCCCACAAGTTAGTCACTTTTAGCCGGGGATCAAAACACGGACAGCCCAGGCAAACCAACAAATTCTCCTCCGCAGGTCTCCTCGCCGCTCGCCGCTCGCAAAGCGCAACGCGCGCAACGCTCGCCAGCCGCCGCCGGCGTCCAGCAGCTGGTTCGGCTTCGGCGGCGCGGCGGCGACCGGCTCAGAGCGGCAGTGGCGTCCAGCAGGGTCCCCCCGCTAAGGGCAGTGGTGATACCAAGGCCATGCTTGTCAGTCCCTGTGGAATGGTTTATAACCAGGTCCAGCCTGTCGTGCCCTTCTCTCCAGTTTCTTTTGTTAGTTGGGGGGGTCCCCCAGCTAGGTGCCCTTTTTCGTTTCTTTTTTGGTTGGGGTTGCCCGTGTCTAAAATAGACTACAGAAAAGAGTTGGTAGCCTTATTCTAACCTCTCTACTGGAGGACCTAGCAACCATTTTTAGGGATCCGATCTGCTCGGGAAATCAAAGCTTCCAGAACAAAATGGCGATGAAGTTTGAGGTCAATATGAAATATGACTGTCCCACAACATGTTTTTCGTTTCTTGTTTGGTTGGGAGGGTTCCCCGCGTCTAAAATAGACTACAGGAAAAAAGTTGGTACCAACTTATTCTAACCTCTCTACTGGAGGACCTAGCAACCATTCTTTCTTAGGGATCCGAATCTTTGCAGGAAGTCAACACTTCCAGAAAAACCGGCGATCGGTTTTGACAAAAGAACGATGGTGGAAGAGAAACGGGCTTCACACCCTGGAAGTACAACTGTTTTTTTTAGTGGACCCCCCCAGCACAACGGTGGTTTCCCTTCGACAAAAACACAACAACGAAAAAGGGTGCCAACTCAACAAAAAGGACACCCCCCAACTTGCCAGTGTTCAGTTCAATCTAGCTGGGCGGAAGCAACCGGTGACCAGTGTACCCAGCTCACAAAGAACTGCTGAATGTTCCAGTTCCTTTGGTAGAGCTCCCTTGCTTTGAGTCGACAAATCAATCCAATTCACCCAGTTTTCCCGAAAGCATGGCGAAGGGTTTTTCCGCTGGGTTCACTTGAGTTGTTCTCATGAGAGTCATTACAATGTGTCATTGCAAGGAATTATCATCATGAAAGTCAATGCAAAGAGTCATTGCAAGGAGTCATTGCAAGGAGTCATTGCAAGGAGTTATTGCAAGGAGTCATTGCAAGGAGTCGTTGCAAGGAGTCATTGCAAGGAGTCATTGCAAGGAGCCATTGCAAGGAGTCATTGCAAGGAGTCAAGGAGTCATTGCAAGGAGTCAAGGAGTCATTGCAAGGAGTCATTGCAAGGAGTCATTGCAAGGAGTCATTGCAAGGAGTCATTGCAAGGAGTCATTGCAAGGAGTCATTGCAAGGAGTCATTGCAAGGAGTCATTGCAAGGAGTCATTGCAAGGAGTCATTGCAAGGAGTCATTGCAAGGAGTCAATTGCAAATTGGAGTCATTGCAAGGAGTCATTGCAAGGAGTCATTGCAAGGAGTCATTGCAAGGAGTCATTGCAAGGAGTCATTGCAGGAGTCATTGCAAGGAGTCATTGGAGTCAAGGAGTCATTGCAAGGAGTCATTGCAAGGAGTCATTGCAAGGAGTCATTGCAAGGAGTCATTGCAGGAGTCATTGCAATCATTGGAGTCATTGCAAGGAGTCATTGCAAGGAGTCATTGCAAGGAGTCATTGCAAGGAGTCATTGCAAGGAGTCATTGCAAGTTTGCAAGGCCAGTCAAGTGCAAGTTGCAAGTGCAAGGAGTCCAAGTGCAAGTTGCAAGTGCATGGAGTCAAGTGCAAGTTGCAAGTGCATGGAGTCAAGTGCAAGTTGCAAGTGCAAGGAGTTAAGTGCAAGTTGCAAGTGCAAGGAGCAAGTGCAATTGACTTGCGAGGAGTTAAAATCTCTTCTTAGGGCGGCGGGGTAGTGCCGACGACACTACACGAAAATCGACCCTCTGCGGGGATCGGCGTGGTCGAGGTGCAAAAACCCATGGTTTTTTGCGATTTCTGCGTGCTCGCGCGACCCTCTGCGGGGATCGGCGTGGTCGAGGTGCAAAAACCCATGGTTTTTTGCGATTTCTGCGGTGCTCGCGCGACCCTCTGCGGGGATCGGCGTGGTCGAGGTGCAAAAACCCATGGTTTTTTGCGATTTCTAAAGTTCCCGCGCGACCCTCTGCGGGGATCGGCGTGGTCGAGGTGCAAAAACTCGAGGTTTTTTGCGATTTCTAAAGTTCCCGCGCGACCCTCTGCGGGGATCGGCGTGGTCGAGGTGCAAAAACCCATTGTTTTTTGCGATTTCTGCGGTGCCCGCGCGACCCTCTGCGGGGATCGGCGTGGTCGAGGTGCAAAAACTCGAGGTTTTTTGCGATTTCTGCGGTGCTCGCGCAACCCTCTGCGGGAATCGGCGTGGTCGAGGTGCAAAAACTCAAGGTTTTTGCGACTTTTGTTGTTCGAACTGGTCCTCGGGAGTTGTCTCGTGGTTCGCGCGCCTGCTCCCGGAACCGGCGGGTCGCGGGTTCGATTCCTCCCTGGTCCGCGGGCGGGCGTCGCAAGATGCAACTTGCATTTTAAAGCAACTTGCGCAGAGCAACTTGCGCAGAGCAAGTTGCACAGAGCAACTTGCGCAGACCAACTTGCACCGACCAGTGTGCGCAAAGCGCCTTGCCTAGAGCAACTTGCGCAGAGCAACTTACGCAGAGCAACTTGCACAGAGCAACTTGCACAGAGCAGCTTGCACAGAGCAACTTGCAGGGAGCGCAATTTGCACAGAGCAACTTGCAGGGAGCCACTTGCAGGGACCAACTTGCCGGAGCAACTTGCGCGGAGCAACTTGCGCAGAGCAACTTGCACAGTGCAACTTGCGTAGAGCAACTTGCGCAGACCAACTTGCACCGACCAGTTTGCGCAGAGCACCTTGCCTGGTGCTGTCCCGCGCTTGCTTCACAAATGCTTCGTGGAGGGAAAAAGTACGCATCCTGCAGCGTTGGGCCGACCTCGCTTGCGATGTTATGCTTTCGGGCCAACCGTGGTCTAGTTTTTTTTTTTTTTATCAATCAGGAAATCCACACGCGCTGGCCACCAAAGTCGGCTGGGCAGGTTGAAAGGCCATTCAGGAATCCTTCGCTACCTGCTGCAGCCAAATTGCCCAAACTCATGGGCGAGGGCTGCATCAGAGTTGTTGCTTGCATATTTCGCTGTAATGGAAGCATCGCCTGACCATAATTAAGTTGACAACCGGTTGCTTTTCGTGGACAAACTGTTGAGGCTCCGTTAGGGGAATCATTCCCTTCTGTCGGCCAAGATATGTTTAGATGCTCATGGCACTGACCAATGATATCGGCCTTACCAGCCAGTACTGAAAAGCCAAAGGCCAATGGTGAAGCATCGCGGATTCTTTGAGTCCTGGTTTCATATGGCTGCGGGTGAAAAATAGGGTAGCCCCAAAATGGGTGGCCCTGGTAAGGGGGAGCCAAGGACGAAGGCTTGCGGTCCATATTTAATGTTGACTCATACTCATATGATTGTCGAACACAGATCAAGTAAAGGACCCAGGCGCTGGATTTCCTGAAGCGATTGGATCTCAGGCCCTGCGGTTTTGCCGATCTCGGAAGTCCAAGGCTGGCTTTGTAGGTGTCAACTTGGTTTGTTCGGACATGGATGGAATTTGGACGGGCTTTACCAGGGAAATCAGTTTTTTTTTTGGTCGTTTTTTGTTGTTGTTGTTTTTTTTCAAAAGGACACGGCTACAAGAGGCTCGGCATCCCATGAGTGCTGCAGGGAGCTCGGGAACTCGCGTCTCAGACCTCAGGCGGGCGGCGCCGCCGCGGGCGCCGCGGGCGGTGCTGCTGCAAGCAGCGGGCTCTTTGGCGGACTCTTCGGAGGCGGGTGATCGTATGACCCGGGGTGGTCTTTTTGCAAAGCGCCCGAAACGCCCAAAACCCCACGTTTTAAGCCACCCACATCGCGCTTTCTAACGCCTCCAAAAAGCGTTTCTCCAACACGTACAAAACCCACCAGAGGGGTCTTTTCGCCACCTTTTGTGAGAAAATTGCCGACCCCCTCAAAAAGGAATCCTTCACTACGAGGGGGTCGATCAATTGTCCACAAAAGGTGGCAAAAACACCACCCCTGTATGACCCCAGGGCGTCCCTTAATGCAATTGGGGGAGGGGGGATGTCGAACTCTGGAGATATGCATGGTACTCCATATTCCTTGGGGGGAAGGCCAGAGAGCCTACATGTGCCTGCAGCTGTGACAAGGTGTGTGTGTGTGTGTTTGGTTGGCCGAGCGAAGGTTTATTTTTGCCTCCCAATGGCAATGGCTTTCTTGTGCTTTCCTTGACACTCCACCCAAGAGAGGGCCGAGCGGTTTCGGGGTTTGACACATTCCTCTGCAGCATTTGAAAAGAATGGTTGCGCGTATTCTGTCGATGTGGGGCATGGAGTTCCGTTCCAATTTCTCCAGCAGAAGCAGACAGGGGCCCTCCTTTAGTAGTCGGGGGCCTTGCCCCGCAAATAAATTGCTTCATACATACCCCCCACCCTACATTTTTTTCATCTTCCATCTTCTACCCGTATTTGTTTTCATCATTTTTCTACATTCCTTTCTGTCCATCTCATCCGTTTTTTTATCATCATTTTCCAAAATTTTCGCCATCCTTTTCTCCTTTCTCCTCGCCTCATTCATTTCACCAACTACCCTCCAAAATGTCATTTCCTCAATCTCCTCGCCTCATTCATTTCAAAAAAAGAAATTTTGCAAAATATATTGCAAAAAATATTTGTCATCAAAAAAATATTCGAACTGTCTAAAAACGATTTGTCCATTTCCCGGACAAGAAATAGAACAGCAACAACATCACTCTCCTCCTTCGTTTCATCACTTTTATCATATATTTGTTTGGGGCGTGGTGTCCCTTGTAGGATTTTATCTTCAATATATAAAACGCTATACTTACATTATAATTATAACATATAAGGGTATAAATGTTATTATTATAGTATGATTAATAATTATGGGTTACATTTATAGTCAGGAAAAATGTCTTCAAATATGTAATCTACATATTTATCAATATCGCCAATGTCTATATATTTGATATTGTCTTTTCCTATTATTGAATAAATATATTCCCAGAAAAACAAATTAACTAGTAGCCATACTTGATATTTAGTGTTGTAGTAAGACCATACATGATATTTAGTTATTCTAAATTCATTCAAGACCTCGTTTATTTTATCTTTACTTAATAAATGCCAATCAATCGCATCAAACATGCCTCGAAATTTTTTAACAAATGCTTTATATGGTTTAATTGCGCTTGTCCCTCCAAACCTTTTAATCAAATCTTTATTATTGAAGAACTCATCAATTTCTTTTTCAAATGACTTTCTTGCAATTGTATGGTAAAAACATACAGGACATCGTTTTTGATATCTCATAAAGAATGTCAATTGTAATTGAAACTTTGTATATCCCTTATCCTTATGTTCTTCAACAAAAAACTTTTCAAGGTCTCTTGTTATACAGCATTGACTACAATATACATCATATTCACTTATTTTATTACATAGATTGGCGGGTAATAACTTATACAATGTTATATTAACATCATTCCTTTTAGTTGTACAACATTCGCACTTTGAATAATTAAATAACATTTCCACTGTAATATATATAGTGTTTATTTCTTTAAATACTTTTTTACAAGAAATACAATTACATATTGAAATATAATTATAACATATAATATTTTACATGTTATTATTATATTATGATTATAATTTAAGTTCAGGATAATAATTTAATTGATACATCTTACCTCTTTCATACATCATTTTAAAAATAATATTAATATCTCTCACTGTATTTTTAACATTAAACTTTTCACTTTCAATATGTGATTTAATGATTGTTTTTACATCAAACCCTTCTTTTCTTTGATACTCCAACATCCATAATATGTAGTCAATCATTTCATACTTTTTCTTACTGATTTTCATAAATGCTCTAACATAATCATAAGGTGGTATTTTATACACAGTTAAAAATATCAAAATGTCATCTTCAACATTTCTTTCATTAAACCTTTTAATATCCAAATTACATTCGATTGCTTCTTGGTAATATCTCCAATTTCTACAAATTTTACATAAATTTTCTTTACCCAAAGAATAATCAATAATATTATTAACTATTCCATTAGGTAAATTCAATTTATATAATTCCATATTTTCTTTTTTAAAGTGGCAACAATCGTAGCATTTCTTATTGATATAATTATTGATTTCGGTTTCCATCATTTCTATTATAATATATATAGTTTTTATTTCTTTAAATACTTTTTTACAAGAAATAAAATTAAATATTGAAATATAATTATAACATATAATATTTTACATGTTATTATTATAGTATGATTATAATTTAAGTTCAGGATAATAAGTTAATTGATGATTATTAAATTGTGTAAATATCTTACGTTTGTCATGCATCAGTTCAAAAATAATATAGTTTTCACGGTATTTTTCACATTAAACTTATTGCTTTCAATATATGATTTAATGTCTTCTTTTAAATCAGACCCCTCTCTTCTACGATGTAACAACATCCATAAAATGTGGTCAATCAGTTCATACCTTTTCTTACTGATTTTGAGAAATGCTCTAACATAACTATAAGGTGGTCTTTGATACACAGTTAGAAATATTATAATGTTGTCTTCAACATTTCTATTATGTCTTCTTTTCAGATTTAAATGACATCTGATTAATTCTTGATTATCTCTCCATTCCTGACAAATTTTACATTCATCTTCTTCACTCAAAGCATAATCGATAATATGATTAACTATTCCATTAGGTAAATTCAATTTATACAATTCCATGTTTTCTTTTTTTAAGTGGCAACAATCATAGCATTTTTTATTGATATAATTATTGATTTCGGTTTCCATCATTTCTATTATAATATATATAGTTTTTATTTCTTTAAATACTTTTTTCCAAGAAATAAATTTATACCTTTAATAACTCATGTCTCAGAAATGCCCTGTCATAATTTTCAATATAATAATATTCCTGTCCTAACTTCTTTTCAATCTTTGCTATTTTGTAGGTTTGTTTAGTCCATACTCCTACTCTCTCCTTTTCATTTGGTCTCCTTTTCCTGAATATCTTAACTTCATTTCCTACATTTAAATCTGGATAAACTCTATTTCTTTTGGCTTTCATACCTAAGTTTAAACTCACTTCTAATTGATGTTTAGGCTTTCTTGCTTCTGACGGTGTTAAGCCGTGCGAAGTGTGCTTTATTCCATTGTTATAAGTTAATATAATCTCGTGTATGTAGTCTGTCCATTGAATAGCCTTTCCTTTTTTCTCATCGTTTTCAACCCTCTTATACAAGCTATCTTTAAACGTCCTTATCGCCCTCTCCGCGAATGCTGGGTGACCTCTGGTTCTATGTAATTCTATTTTTTCATCTTTCAAAAAATCTATAACACTTTGATTATTATAAGCTCCTTCATCGTCAATATAAATTAGTTTGGGCTTTCCACCCATTTTTTTAATACATTCCATTAGTCCTGCTAAAATGTCCGCTGGCTGTTTTGACATAAGCGGGACAACAACCATATACTTAGAAAATATGTCAATACACATCATGCCAACTTTCATTTTTTGTTTAGGGATATCATTAATGAAAAATAAATCAATTTGAAACTCATAATATGCGTTAGGAGCTACAAATGAATTCTGTCCTCTTGGCTTGGCTTTCTGTTCTACATTCTTCCTAAAAAACTCATTAATATCATTAATAGTAATTGATTTATCTTTTTGTCTTGCTTCTTGTAAAGTGCGATTCTTTGACCCGAAGCCTCCCTTATCATAATAAACATTATTAATAATATCTTGCTTAGATGCCATATAAAATAAGATAGATATTATTTTTCCCGGCGATTACAGTTTAAACAGTAAGATATACAGTTTTCCTTATGATGGGCATAATCGTTGTTTATTCTTTGGGCTGTCATATTACTATTTATTACTCCATTATTTATTTCTATGTCAAACTCTGAACTGCATTTATTACATCTGGTATTAAGCCTGTCAAATAACCATTTGACATCAATATATTTTTTGTTGTCTATCTCTCTCTCTGCTTTCATGTCTTGTAATTTATATTGTTTAATCTTATGTTCTAAATATCTGGTTAATTGTGCTTCATTTAAGTCAGTATCATCTGTTTCTGCTTTGAAAAACTTGACTTTATTGATATCTCTGCATCTCGTGAGGGCTGTCCAAATCCACTCACGGCTGACCAAATGCGATTTATCCCATTCGTGTATAGTAATGCTTTTATCTAGAGAAGCCCCTTGAGACGAATGACATGTAGCACAATAAGCATGTATAAAGTGCTTGTCTAAAGTCGTGGTGTTTGTCATGAATATAGTTTTACTTTTGATATCTTGGATTTCTACTTTCCAATCATCAATACTAATAATTTCATAAGTAATATTTACATTAAACACCTGCCCCATTTCCTTTTTATAAACTCTGCATATCACATGCTCTCCAATTTCATATTTATCTGTCTTTCCTAAATTATTTCTTACGGTCTTGCTTACCCATTTGCACCTAGCATTAGTATAGGCTATGTTATGCTCTCCTTCCATGATGTCGCTTGTAGTTTCAAAATGTTTATTTACTATTTCCTTAATGGGCAGTTTATTTTTCCAAATGTCATTATATATATCATTCAATTTAATTTTATCTTCTTCTGTCTTAAGTCTCTTAGATATCTTAAGATAAATCTTATATTTAAATATTTGATTAAGACAGTTGTTTAAATATGTCTCGTGGTCCTGGGTGTTAGTTAAATCAGCTATAGGTTTCAACTGCTTCCCGTCAGCAGTTCCTATAATTATCTTCTCTGGGTACGTATCCTTAAACTCCCTAACTCTGTTCAAAATATAATTGCCCGCCATACCTAGCTCATCAAACACAATACAATTATAATCAGAATGGTCAAATGTCGGTAGTCTTTCTCCAGCTTCTATTGGAATACTGAAAAACTTGTTTAATGTTACGGCGTCGGCTTCGGTTTCTTGCTTCTGCTTGTTATTAGAACATACGAATAACACATTATAACCTAGATTTTTCATATATTCGCCTATATAACTCTTGCCACTTCCAGCCAGTTTTGCTTTTATCAAAACCGGATGACACGACACAATTTGCTCACAAATGCTTTTGGTGTCGTATTCGTCTTTAACACGAATTTTTACATTATTGTAAGTCGGAATTTCTGATAACTCATTAACCTTAATTTTGTATATATCACTCGGTGGTGATACTTGTTTATTATCTTCAGCTCTCCATCCTCCCCTTTTGGTTGAAAACTTAATCAATGTTTTGGCCTTGTCAATATTTTTCCTATCAATAATGAAGGCATCGGTTTTAACACTATGCACATTGATATTGTTGTTTTTCAATGTTTTATAATCTTTATGCATTTTAAAATTATGTCGTTGCATGAGTAGCTCTTTAATATACCTAAAGCCATTGGTTAAGTCTTGTTTATGTGTCGTTGTCAATGTGTAATATTTGACTTCTGATTCTTTCTCAACGTTTTTGATATCGTATTTTTTACCATCTATAATTTTATAACATTCACGACAATGATTGTGATAATACATATTATTTTTCCAAAATTTATATGTACCGTCATCAGAATTCCGGTACCTATCATCATCATTATCATGAGCCTTAAATTCTAAAACCCATCCCTCGCCTATGTTCCTTTCTAATTCTTTAATATATTCATCTGTCATCTCTGTCAAAACCTTATCATCATAAAATCCACTAATCTTATTAATTCTTCCTCCATACAGATTTTGATGATACAATGCTTCACTTAATGTATCAAATACTAAACTCTTCTGAGACTTGTTAGTTCCCTTTTCTAACAATCCGATATTTACATTCGAAATCAACTTTTTAACCTTGATGTCTTCACCTAAATTATTTGATATGTTAGTCTTCCATAGGTTCTCAACTATACTTTTATAATCTACTTCATAAATCGAAGAAGGCTTTTTAAAATATAGAATTTCGACTTCGTCAATAAACTCTTCTAAAAACATGCCATATATTAAATTATATTGTTTATTAAAAAATAATGATGTTTGTTTTCCAGTAAACTTAACTAAGAATAAACATAATTCTCCCATGTTATTAAAATCATGTTTACCATACTCATAAGGCATCCAAATGTCAAATTGTTTAAACACTGGAATTTTTACGATTTTAGTTAAATTATGTGTATATGCCTTGTTCTGGTCAATCTCTATATGTAATTCATTACTATGATAAAAGTAATGAAATTTACCAGCGGGTGCTACTGTCCTGCATCTGTTTAAAATTTCTACATCAATGTCATTATAATAAGATTTATGCAGTGGATTAAATAATGATTTATTGAATTCAAACATCGCCCTTGACATCCTATTATAGGTGTCTTCAGTTTCTACTGTTATACTTGCATTGAAGGCATCAATCAAATTTTGTGTTTTTATCCTGTATGTAATTATTCTTTTCTTAATCTTGAATTGAAACATCAGCTCCGAAATGATACACGCACTAAATTTAATTTTCGGGTCATATCCCGCCTGCTTTGCTTGATAATACATTTTCGCCAAATCATTGTGTGTATATATCATTGTGTATTCGTCCTGTTCGGTGTGTTTTAATATGTCATCCAGCTCTTCAATCATGATGCATTTAATGGGTTCCTCTCTATGATTTAAATAAAAGTCGGTAGAAGCATTAACATTGATATTATACTCTTTCTTTATTCCTAAATTTGATTTCAATTGTTTCAAGTCCTTATTTAATGTATATATATGGTCATTCTTTATTAATGCGTAGAATGTTTTGATATGGTGGTTTCTTTTTGGTGGGTCAAATGTAAAACTCAAATTACCTACAATATCGAAAATTCTGGCGGTGATGGCATACTCTTTAAATACCTTGTTCATGTCTTCTATTGAAGCACCATGGTTTTTGAATTCCTCGTCTGTTTTGTCTATGAGTTTCAAAATACTTTCTCTGGTCATCTTCTTCATGTTCTTGTCTTGTCCGTAAAAATCGTTCAATGTGTTAATCCAACATTCGTTTTCAACATAATGCTTTACCTTAATGGCTTCCTCAAAAGTGCAATATTCTGGGTCGAGTTCTGTTTCCATATATCTATGAAAAATACCAATATTATTTGCGTTTTTTAAGTTCTTCTTTTTAGGGTCATAATCTTTAATATCTCCTTCTACCGTGTCGGCATCATAAATGACTACTGCATCTATATAGTGCTTCATTGTCTTGTAATGCCTAGCGATGTCGTCATCTTGCGCCAGTGTTTTAATAACCTTCTTAAAAAGGTTTTTGTCATACAGTCTAAAAATTCTCTTCTTGACTAATTCCTCTATCCATCTTCCAGTCTTCACTCCCGCATGCTTATCGTCAAAATGCATGGGATAATATGTCCCGCCTTGAATGTCTTTAAACGATGCTTTTACCTTATGTGCTCCATATCCACTCATAGTAAAAAAACGAAATCCGATTGTGTAATCTCTGGGTTTTGTTTTGTGCCCTCTTGTTATGTTCTCCTGTTTGTTCTTTTTCATTCTTTCGTTTAGTGGTTCTCTCTCTTCGTATGTGTTCATAACCTGGTCGTATTTTTGATTTGCCTTGCTCTTTTCATCCTCTGATTTTGCCTTTATGAAATCATTAACTATCTTCTCCGCTGTTGTGTATTGTGATATTTTCCTGTCGGTGTATAATCCTATAATGTCTCTAACCTTTGCCTTTTGTTGTGTTGATAAATTCCCCTTGTTCCTTTCGAGTTTGCTTTCTAAAGAGTTAATATTTCTTTTTACAGCTTTTGATGTCATAATAATATTTATATTATATATTTTATAGTGTCAATATTTCTTTAAATGCGTTTTTCTTGAAATGTTATTTAATAATAATTTATAGTATATAATTATATTTTATGTAAAACTTATTTAAAGAAATACTGTGTTAATAATATATTAACAGAATGCCCAGATTATCAAAATATCATGATGTTACTAAGGACTTGAACCCGGATGACTACACAATGGAAGAGATACAAAAACAGATGGCTATATACAACCGCTTGTATTATCTTAAGAACCTACAAAAAGATGGATGGATGGAAAATAAAATTGAACAAAGCAAAAAGGCATATCGTCAGAAAGCCATAAAGGAATACATAGAAAAACAAAATATAGATATTGATGAAATTAAAAACCCTCAAGAACTACTTGACAAGCTCACGAAATGAAATACTTAATAATATTATGTTGTTTAATATTATTAATTATTTAGATTTTTTTCTTTTTCAATAATTTAGTTTCCAAATATTCTACGCGATGGATTAGTTTTGATAAAGCATCCCAACTAATTCAAGCCATTCTGTCATAACACATCGTTAAGTATTCTCCTGAATCATTTACAATATTATATTTAGGATTTGTGTATTGTTGAACATCTTGAGCAATCCATCCTAATTCAGTCTTTTTAGTTTTTTGATTTTTAACAAATGTTTTAATCTTAATGTTTTTTACCATATTTATAGTGTCATCTTCTACATCTTCAATATTATCTTTCAGTCTCTTATCACTACTTAAATTAAATCCATTGAATGATGAAAATTGTGTATCGTCCAATTGTAAATATTTAGTGCCATCAATATAACTATCAATAGTTGTTGATGCTTCTAATCTTAAAACAGCATCACTATTTAAATGTCTCAAATTGATTTTATGAGCAATTCCAAAAGTCATATCACCGTCAATAGTCCAGTCGCCTCGTAATTCGCTATTGCTACCACTATTTAAAATAATTTTATTATCAGCATATGTTGAAGATAATCCAACAACCAAATTAATAGAGTTTGACGTGTTGCTATTCCTGATCATTAAATCATTTGTATCGACATACATTTCAGCATTATCAATTATTAGTTTTGATGTGTTGCCAAATTGAACATTGCCACTCGGTGAATTTTGTAATAATAAAGTATTTCCTGATACAGACTGAACTTGGTTGACTTCAACTTTCTTACCAGAAACCATTGTTAAATCGCCATTTGTATATACATCACCTAATACATCAACTGGCTTATTGAATATGGTTTTAGATACTGCACCATCGCACATAAAATATTGGTTAGAAGAATTTGTAATATCGCCAACACTAACAGCAACAAAATTATTATGCGCCATATATAAGCCTTCTGTAGCATCTGGTGTATATCTTCGTATTGAACCATTGTTATTAAAATTTAAAAATGAACCATTGTTAAGACTTATTGCGTTGTCAGTTCCTACAAACTGAACAGCACTGGTAAATCTCGCTTGTCCGGCACAGTTTAAAACATAACCAGAAACACCAACAGCACCTAAACCAAACCTATCCTTGACCCAGACACGACCAACATTAGCGTTTCCTATTTGAGTTTCCCATTGACCTCCTGAACTACTCATCCACATTCTGCCATCTCTATTAATATTAAATTCTCTGTTAAACATTACGAATTGAATGTGTAATCCATTACTTGGCGCCCTATAATTATTACAAAATAAAGTATTACCAGTAACCATTGTAATAGAGTCATGAAATGTAACCGGACCCGATACTGATTGATTGCTTAAGTCTAGTTTATCTAATTTTTGTAAATCCGTTGCTAATAAGCTATTGATAGTATGGAATTTTCAGTTATTAATAAATCTTGTGTAGTGTTGTCTGATACGATTGAAGCAAATGTATTGCTGTATGCAGTATTTGTATTGAATAAATTAGTATCGTTTGTATATAATGTTGATACATCTGCTAAAATTGTTGATATTGTGTTTCCGTGTCCTGTTATTAGTGAAGAATTTGAACTTATATTATTGAAGTTTGAAGTGATTGTATTATTGGAATTTCCTACTAAGAATGTATTAGAACTAATAGTATTGAAGTTTGATGTTATTGTAGCATTTAAATTACTGATTAAAAAAGTATTAGAACTAATATTATTAGCATTTGTGTCAAGTTTAATTGTATTTGCTGATATAGTCGGTAGTATTGAAGTTATGGTTAATCCGTGTGCTGTTATATTATTAAGGTTGCTTGTAATTGTTGTGTTTTGATTTACTTGTTCGTCAAACATTGTTGTTGATGTTGCGTTTAATTCAGTAATATCTAAAATATTGGCATCTATCTTATTTTTCTGTGCTAAAATAAGAGCATCAACTTCTTCAGTAGTATAACCGCCACCCAATGCGCCTGTTGTATCTGCTAATTCTTGCTTTGTAGCATAAACACTGCTTAAGGTTGATGGTTCTGTTGAATTTATTAATACTAATTCGCTTGCTACAATTCTACTTGAGCCGTCTAGTGATAATGTTGAAAACATAATTATTATATAATAGGTTATATAATAATTATATTTCATCTTTTCTTTCTTCTTGAACCAAATATATTCTTATTTAATGCATTATATTTTTCTTGCTTCTGTCTTAAATATTCATTTTGCAATAATTGGTAATGCTGTGCTATATTTTGTAGCGGGTTTGGAGGCGGTTGTGGTTGCGATCTTCTTGGGGGTGGTGTGTTCGCTATTATATTATTTGTTACTGGTTGTTGTGGTGGAACGTATTGCTCTTCTTCTTCGCGATATTCTACCTTTTGGGGTTTTGCTATTGGAACTGCTTTTGGTTTGATTGATTTAATTGGTTTAGATTCTAATGGTCCTTGGCAATTGCGTTCATGACTGTATCTGTAAGATTTTAATGTTAAAGTTTTGGCACATTTTGGACAGGTTATTTTCTTTTCATTGCGTGCTTGAGTTTTTGAGTTGTTTTTCAATGGTTCTATAGGTTTCGCTTCTGTTGGTGCTTCTATTGTTGGTTCTGCCTTTGGTGCTTCTTCTTCAATTGGTGGTAATTCATTTACTGGCTCGTCTGCTTCAATTGTATTAGTAATTTCAGGTTCAACTTCTGACATATATAATATATTATATATTTTGTCTATATGTTTTATATATTTTGTCTATATGGACAAATTGAGAAATATTAATATTAATAATTTGATATAAATATTAATATTTAGGGGTTTATTCAATTATCTAATTGAAAGAGAATGCTAAAAGAAATGGGAACGCCATGAAAATCAATTAATTCGTTTCTTGAAGTTGTTATTCTAAAGTGTAGTCTCTTAATATTTTTACCGCCTACATCAATAAAATCTGCATATATGGGCGCTGTAAAATCTGTTATAACTCCGCCAAGTTGTTGATTGATTTGAACTTTTTTAATTACTGAACTGCTGAAATTGTTAGGTGCTGAATATTTATAATCGCTTAATTGAGGACAATTTATGTATATATTCTGAAAAGGAACTAAATTAAAATATCCACTTAACCAAGATGACGCAGGTTCATAGGCAATATAATTACTTAATAAATAATTGATAGCTTTTGGTCTCAAGTTGTCATATTCAAACTGTCCTCTGTTCCATTCGCCATTTACATAAGTTTCTAATTCTTCATCTGTAGGTATTTTGATTTTGTAATTTAGAGGGTCATTTAATTTAAGCTCCATGCGTCTCTCGCTCTGTCCATATACTGTTAAGAATAAGTCAGGCACAATGTCATTAAATGCCGTGTTTAATTCCGTTTGTATTTTGTATGATAATTGATTAGCATAATAAATTTCACCGGATACATCAACGGCAGTGCTTCTTAATAAGACATTTGAACTATTATACAACATAATATAGAAGCGTTCGTAAAACCCTTTCTCTGTTGTATAAAACGGTGTGCTGAATGAACACTCTGTTACGAACATTTTTGTTCTTGGTGGAATTTCAAAGTTTTGGTCAAGTTCTATAATAAAATCGCTGGTAGAATTACTTTCTTGCAATCTGTAGGCACTATCAACATAGATTTTTTTATATGTTAATCTATCACTCATAAATATAATATACAATAGAAATTATAATATAATTATTATTGATAATTACTTTGTAATTATTGTTATTAATAGATAATTTAAAAAATATCTATTAATAATATATGATTGGACGACAATTATTATTAGGTGCTATTGAAGGCAGGACGCCGACGCAAATGATGGCAGGTGTAGCAAGTGATAAAGCATATACAGCAGGTAAGGATTTAATAGAAGATGTATTTTTTAATCATAAAAAGACATTGGAAGACAAAATAGGAGGTTTCAATAAACATTTTGATAAGCAGATAATGAAACATAAAACACGCTATGCTGAAGAAATCAATGTTCAAAATAAAAATAAAATCGATGATGTCAAGGGTTTAGACGCAGCCTATTCAAATGTGAATGGAATAACAAGAATAGGCAACACATTATATATTGGCGGAACTGGTGCTAAAACGGGACTAAATCACAAAGTCAATGATGTAATTGCAGATTTGTTTTTTATTCCTACTCATAATGTTCAATTAAGCGAAAGATATAAAGACGCAATGGAAGAATTAAGGAAAAATCCAGATGTGAATAGAATTGTTGGACATAGCCTCGGTTCATCCGTTGTTCAAGAAATCAACAACAGACACGGCAACAAATATGCTAGTACTGTATATTCATCACCTTTTGTATCAGGAACTAACCAGCAGAAAAACCCGCGATACTTACGATTTAAAAACAAGAATGACCCTATAGCAATATTAGATGATGCCGCGATTACTGCTGATATTGGTTCAGTAAATGTGTTAGAAAACCATGGATATCAAAATTGGGAAGGAAACGGACTCACAAGTATAAATCCTACTACCAATATAGACACAGGATTCAACCCGAATGATAATTCGGGTTAAATGCTTCGCGTTTCAATCCTAATTCAACACCAGAGCAATAAAATATCAATAATATTAATAATAATGTTTAGAAATAAAGACAAGCAAAACAAAATTCCATTAGAGAAGAAACTGACAAAAGAACCTACAAAATACGATAAACAATATAAAAATTTAGATTATGATACTTTAAAAGATATAGTTGATACAAAAAATAATTATCTAATAAATACTATAAAAAATACAACTTCAAGCAATTCTACTACAATGCTTCCACATAAGAAAAATATAAAAAATAAAAAATAAAATCTATATCATCATATATAAGTAATGGATAATATAATTGCCAGAATCAGAAACTACAATGATTAACTCATTAAATTTTGGACTTCCAGAAACAGCACAATATATCACAGACAGAAGACACGTTAATTATTTTCCATCGGGTAGTAATGTCTATAATCCAAATGCAGGAAACAAAAATATTAGATTTCATATATCAGGAGAAGACAACACATATATTGATTTATCTTCTATTCGTTTATTTGCTAATCTTCAAAACACCGACGGAACACGAAGTCATTTTTTACGACCGTTAGGTAATTTATCATCCTTCTTCAGTCGTTACAGATGCACTGTTGGAGGTCAGCAAGTTCAGGATATTATTGAATACAATAGGCATTGTGAATTGTATAATTCCTTTAAAAGTCAAGATGCTAGAGATATGGACGATTTAGAAAGTAGCGCTAATCCTCGTTGGGATGATGACTGGCGACACACATATGCTACTGGATTAGCAGAATTTATTGATGCTAATAATGAACGAGGAACTACTGGAACAGCACCAGATGGTGCGTTAGTCGCCGCGGGAGATCATAATAATTGGGGCGATTTAACAGCACGATATACCCGCCATTCAGTTGCAGGAATACCCGGCGCTAATGGTTATATGAGATTAGGACATAAACCGGTATGTGGACTGTTAGAAAGCAATTATTATTTACCTTTACGATATGCTCCGCTTGAACTGGAATTTACAATTGTATCGGATGAGCACGTACCAGTAATTACACCATTTGCTACTCGTGACGCAGCGGGGGATTTAATCAATAACGCATATACTGACAAATACGGCTATTATTTCACAACCGGCGATACTTCAACGCAGTGGGAATTAAATAATGTAATCATTAGAGCTGAGGTAATACAATTGGACAACACGGTCAATAATAACATAGTGAAACATTTGTTAGAGGGTCAAAGTTTGAAATTAGTTTTTCCAATGTATCACACTATGACACAATCATTCAACGCGGCAGGAAATGAAATTAATATGAACATTGTTAAATCCGCTTCTAAATTGAATGGTTGTTTCATTACACTATATCGCCCACCAAGAGCAGGAACTGACCCACAAAATACTGATTATTACAGACAAGACAACTACATTTACAAGCGATGGAATTATTTTTACAATCCGATGATTAATTCTCGTATTTTTGATGGTCCTGATCCAGATGGAGCTGATCGCGCGACATACCAAGGAAAGGGCTTTCAAAATTCAGATTTAAACTTAACGTGGCAATTACAAATTAATAATAAAAAATATCCAGAGTTTGAATGTCAATCAATGGCAGAAACTGCATATTATTTAAGACGAACATTACACTATTTGAACCCCGACCAAGATGCCTTTAGCATTTCCTACAAGCGCTACAGAGAAGACAAGTTCGCTATTGGGATTTCATTTGAAAAGATGGCGGACACTAATTTTACAGGCCAGAATACGAAACAAGGAGGCTTACTCGTTTTTAAACTAAAAGGAAGTAACAGAGCACTAACAACTGATGAAGATGTGCGAGAATTATTTGTGCATATGATTTCGGAGTCTGTTCTGGAATTAAGGGAAAGCGGGAGCATTCTTTACGATTAAAATTAAAATCTATGATAAATATATAATGTATAAATTTCATAAACGAAATAATAAGAAAAATAAAGGTAAGATATTTTTACAATCCTCCCAAATTAAATATAGTCCGTTTGATATGAAAGATACAAAATATTTAGAACACCTACACGAACAAATGAAGTTAAGAAACTCACAAGAAGCATCAGTAGCATTAAGGAAAAAGATTGACGAAGGAAACAAGAGAGCAAACTATGTAAATGAGCTGGATAGGATGATGGGTGAATTATATCGTCCTAACTTGCCACATGCAACAAAAGAACATTTAAATAAATGGTATGAAGATACAAAAAAGTTAATATTTACTTAAGATTTATTATAATAATATTAATAATCTAACTATTATTATAATAAATATGGCAACTACAGCAAGTTTAGAATTAATAAACCCATATGCAAAATTTGGATTGAAACGACGACCTACTTATGAAGAAATTGTAGGTCTGATTGGCGAAAATGATTTAATAACGGGAAAACTACCTAACCGAGATGCTACATTCTTCAAAGCAAGTCCTCAGGGTAGTTTTTTTGACGGGAGCGACCATTTAGAATTATTGAAAGACCAAGAGATGAGAATATTAGACAGACAAATGAGAGAGGCAATGATGAAACAAGAAGCACATAGAAATGGACACACATACGCAGTTCATAGAAGAAACACAGAACCGGCTACAACAACAGATGATATCCAACCGACACAAGCAGAAGAACCAACAATAGCACCTGTGCAAACAGAATTGCAACAACGAGCACAACAAGCAACACAAAGACAGCAAGAAGCACAAGAACAACATAGAAACTTTATTGCACAAGGCGCATCGTCTATTTTCAATCGCTTAATGTTAGGACGCTCAATATCAAGCGACATAACTGACAGCCCAGAATTAATACCAGATGAGGAAATGATGACAGCAAGAGAATCGCAATTAAGTGAAAAAGAAAAATTAATTATATCAAGAATTGATGAACTACACCCAGACATTCAACCGGATTTTAAACAACAAGCATTTGAAATATTGAATTCAGTAAGGGACAGACAACCACGAATTTTTGCCAATAATTTGACTGAAATGAGCAAAGTCGTAAATGATTTATATATTATACAACTAATTAAGGCATCGGAATTTGAAGAATTTTCACATCTAGCAAGACTTCATAAGAATGCAAAAGGCGATACAAAGAAACCAATAACAGACCAAATCGCCCAAATGTATGGCGACTTAGTTTATTACAAATTTATCGCCAAACCCCAACAAGTAATAGGAGCAACTACCAAAAAGATGGCAAAACCTCCAAGTCGAGCAGCAGGAAGCGGTGAAAGTTAATAATAATATAAGTATATTTAATGATAATATTAACTAAAAATATACTGAAAAGAAAGAAGCAGAAATTCAATGATAAATGTGATGACGACAGTTTTTCAATACATAACCTAACAATGAAACCAAACACACCAACAACAATACAGCCACCGAAATTGATGAAAAAGGGCACGCCGAGAGAGTTTATTGACATTGCAACCAACACAGATACGATTGCTACAGAAACCAGAGAGACTCAAGAAAAGTTATACAATGATACAGACCAACCATTAAATATGACATTTGAAGCATTTAAGGTAAAGGAAAACCAAGACAATATGTTTAAAATAATGCTTAAAAACTTTTGGCGCAACACATACAAAAGAAATGAGCCAACAAGAACACAGGCAACACAAACATTGAAAAACCAACGCGACGCAATGGTGTCAGCCTTTACTAAAATGCTCGACAACAACAAACCGCCAGAACCACCGCCAAAGAAACCACCAGATGAGGATGACAGCGATGAAGAAGAAAGAAGATTCAAACTGACAAAAATGATAGAAATAATGCTACACAACGGCGCTACAGTAGCAGATATAATATTAAACTTATCACATACCGCAATTGCAACAACAATAAATATTGCAGATTTAGTTAATCAGATAACAGCAGGACATGCACAAAGTAGCGGTAGCAATTCATCAAATGAAGCTATTAGTGTTCATAGTTCTCCACCTATTACTGTTCATAGTTCTTCATCTGAAAGTCCAACAGAAATACCAGCACCAACTGAAGACGAAGAAGAAGAAGAAAACCAACATTTCAATTTTGAAAAATTAAAATCTAAATAATATTATATATAATGGGTTCAAGTAAATCAAAACCAGTAGAAATTGATGATGAAGAGGCTATTAAAGTAATAAAAGATATAGATGTAAATACGATAAGTGAAATGTCAAGAATTGATATTCTACAAATAAATTCATTGAAAGCAATAATCAATAAATTAGAAAAAGTTAATGAATGTAAAAAGGATAAAATATATTATAAATTACCTGCTCTCAACCTTTGTAGCTATTCATTATTTTGAATTAATAATATTAAAACATAATTAATATTATTAATTGCTTATACAACTTCTTTCACTTTTTGGCGTTGATGTTGAAACAGTGCTATTTGTTTCATCTATTAAATCGTCGCGAAGCTCGCGAGCCTCTGGCGAAGCGTCTTCATCAACAAAATTATTTTGAAATCTTAATAATTCCTCGTCCGTTGCCCTCCTCTTCAATGCCTTATAAAGTTTATGTATCCAAGAATTAGTATGAAAATTATAATTACCTCTACGATACAATCCACCACATCTACATAGTTTCATTGGCATATTATTATATTATATTAAGTTAGAATATCTTTATTCATCATTTGTAATTTGAAATGCCTGTTCAAAATTGATATGAAACATTTTGTTAATGTCTTTTGAATTCATATTCACGTAGAAAAAAGAATATGGAGCAAAATTAACGGCTTGACGATACATATCTAATAATTGCTGTTTATCAACAATGGCGCTATTTTCTTCAATAAAACTCATTAATTCACTGGCATTTTTCAACCTAAAAATATATAATGAACTGGCATTCAAACGAATGATAGGCGCTAAAACATTGTATTTTTGTGTTGAACAAATTACACTTACTGCATCGTGCCTGCCTCTTGTAAAAAGTCCGTGTAATAATTTACTATATCTAACAAATTTAGGGTCGTCTGCGTGGTCATCTATCACAATTAATATTGAATGCAGTTTCTTTATCTTTTTAGATTTCATATAATTAATAATTTTCTTCTGTCTTTCAATTACATTTTCTAAATCACTTGGATTATAATTATCAAAATAAATTTGTTCTTTTTCATCATCTACGTGCAATTCGTCCCTGATATATTTTTTAACTTCTGTAAATGTAGGGTCGTTATGGACGCTGGGGGAAAATATAAATATTCTTGCAAATGAATTTCTATAAACATTCAATATTAAATTTTGAATAAGGACAGTCTTACCGCCTGTCGAAGAAGCAACTATAATACTTCTAAATGGTAATTTTGGCACGTGCTCATATTTAGATTGTTTGAATTCATATTCAGTTATGTTTATTGGTTTTATTATTGGAACATCTGTCATATAGTTGATATTAAAGAAATATAGAAAATTATATTTAAAAATTAACTTGTAATTATTATTAAATGGAACATCATTTTTATGATATGCTGGTGGCGAATATCATAAAATGGAACAGGTTTTCCATTGCTACAATCAATAAGCATTGAAGCTAATTAGTTTGTATCTCTCTCGCGTGTGCAATGAAAACCCCAAGTGCTGTGCCCCACCAATATTCTATTATGCATGAAAATAATAAAATTAAATAATTTAAATAATTATTTTATCTTATTATTATATGACTGTTATCCATTGCAATTGTTGTAAAACTTATGATAGCAAATATTTATTTAAACATCTAAATTCAAAACATCATCAGAAATTTGTAGAATATAGATGGAATAAAGACGATACAATGAAAAAACTTTACAAGGAAAGAAAGACAGAAATGAAAAATAATTTATCTTATTATTTAATATGAAAAGGAGTTATACAGATTATATGAATATAATAAATGAAATGGAGAATATAGAACGGGTTGTCATAACTGATAATAGATGTAAAAAAATATGTTATTTTATTTTAGAATTAATTAAGTTTTTGATACAATATATTAAAAATATAAATATTAATATAAATGCCAAAAAAGAAAAACAAAAAGAATAAGACAGGTTTAAGTGTTTCTTCAACAGATGAAGATAGCGGAGAAATTGTTAAAGAAACATCAGTATTTGAGATTGCTTGTCCTATGTGCAAAAAGAGGTTAGAACTTAAAAATGAATTAGAAATAAAAATAATAAATCATGTAAATGTTCATGTATTCCAACAAGTTTCAAAATAAGTAAACATGATAAGAAGATAAATATTGATAAAACTAAACACAGTATCAACTTAGAAACTGATGTCCATAGTATAACTTTTAAATTTGGTAGGCAAGCAACACCAACCGATAATAATGAAAACGAAACTCAGGAAACTGTTAAACAAATCATGAAAAATTAGTATTTAAAGAGTAGATTTAACATAATTGCACTTTATAAATATATAATTAAATAAATAATTATCTAAATAAATATATAGTAATGTCTGAAAATGAGAATTATACTATTAATGATTTAATGAAGAAGATAACATTAATTGGTAAAAATATCAAAAACTTAAATGATATGATTAAATCCATTGATGACAAAATGAAACCAGTTGAACGCAATGAAGATAAAGAAAAATTCGAAAAGATATTTCAAGCAAAATCTATAGGAAGACCAACGGGCGACTACCCTACAAAGCAAAAGAAATACTGTGATATGTTGAATACAGGACAAATCAAACAACCAAAGCAACAAACATTAGAGTTTTATAAAATTACAAAAACTGATGATGAAGTATATGCATTATTTGAATAATTAATATCTAAGTAATTCTAATAATATGAATTTATTAGAATTATTTAGCGGAACAAAAAGCGTTGGAACCATAGCAAAGTCGCTTGGATTTAATGTAATATCATTAGACTTGAAAAATGCTGATATCAACACTGATATTTTGGAGTGGGATTACAAACAGTTTGACAGAAACCATTTTGATTTTATTTGGAGTAGTCCCCCATGCACTGAATACAGCATAGCAAAAACTCAGGGAATTAGGAATATCGAATATGCAAATAGTATTGTCTTAAAAACTATTGATATTATCAAATATTTCAATCCTAAATATTTTGTAATCGAAAATCCACAAACTGGATTATTAAAACATCAGGAGTTTATGGATGAGTTTGAATTCAAAGATGTTGATTATTGTAAATATGGAATGCCTTACAGAAAACGCACTAGGCTCTGGAATAACATTACAACTTGGAAACCTAGAGAATTATGTAAAAAGGATTGTGGCAACATCAGGAATAATAAACATATTGAAACCGCACGGAGACTGCCATCGGGCACCAAGGAAAATTGGGGAGACAATCCAACAATACATAAGCAGGAAGACCTATATAAAATACCTAGTGATTTAATATTGGAAATTTTGATGAGTTTGAATTAGGGGCGGGCCCAGAAAGAAAATACACACACACAACCCTGACCCAAAACCCCACTCAAAAGTTGAGAAATTCTGCTCAAAAGTTGAGAAATTCTGCTCAAAAGTTGAGAAACTCTGCTCAAAAGTTGAGAAAATCTGCTCAAAAGTTGAGAAACTCTGCTCAAAAGTTGAGAAAATCTGCTCAAAAGTTGAGAAACTCTGCTCAAAATTTGAGAAAATCTGCTCAAAAGTTGAGAAACTCTGCTCAAAAGTTGAGAAACTCTGCTCAAAAGTTGAGAAATTCTGCTCAAAAGTTGAGTAAAGATTACAAAGGATTATTTAAATACTAATGACTTTGATTAAAACCATACTATGATTATCACATGTAAAATATTGTATGTTATAATTATATTTCAATATTTAATTTTATTTCTTGTAAAAAGTATTTAAAGAAATAACAACTATATATATTATAGTAAATATGGGATGGACGTTAACATCAAGAGAAACTAAGAATTGTGGATGCGTGGAAGAAACACACGTTCATGATGATTTTCCGACAAGTGATACAAGTTTAAAATTATGCAAGGAATGTAAAACTAAACAGGTAGAAGAAGAGAAAAGAAGGGCAGAAGAAAAAGCCCAAATATACAATACGTTTATTCAGGCAATAAATAATATAGAAACTAAATTAGTTCCGCGAAAAGAAGTATATCCAATTATGTCTACTTATCGTTTTCGGTTTAAGCGTTCAACATTCTCAGTATTCAACTATCAGTTATTGAATCATATATTTAAATACCAAAAAATCAGGAATCGATATTACATAAATATTAATGCTGTGAAATTATTTTACGAGCATGAGCTTGACAAATATTATTACTTGAATATAAGATAGATTAAAACCATACTATAATAATAACATTTATACCCTTATATGTTATAATTATAATGTAAGTATAGCGTTTTATATATATTCAAGATAAAATCCTACAAGGGACACCGCGCCTACATTTTTTCATCATTGTAGGCTTGGATTTACACTTAAAGAGAGAACACCTATAGATAATAAGGATGGAAATTGAAAGAAGGTATTGTAGCACATGCATGTTCAATCAAAAAGCCGACAAGTTTGAAGAAGGGTTCAAGACTTGCAATATATGTAGAGCAAAAAATAAAAGACACTACCACAACAACCCTGAAAAATACAGAGAATACAGAAGGGAAGATAGAAAGAACAATCCTGAAAAATACCAAGAAAGGCAAAGAGAATACATGAAGGAATACAAAACAAGAATGCATTGTTGTTCGTTATGCGATGTTGAAGTGCAACTAAAAAGCAAAGCAAGACACGAGAAAACAGCATGGCATCAAGGAAACCTGAGAAGAAGCGAGAACCCTGAGGAGAAACTGCCAGAACCTGATGAAATCAAAATCATAGATGGCAAAAAACATTTTAGGTGCTTGACATGTAGAGCCAGTTTTCTACCGTATCAATGGGAGAAACACATAATGGAGAAGCATAGGGAAACTTAGAGTGATTGATACAATAATATGAACACTATTGTATCATTTACTGATTAGGAGTGATGATTTTGGTATTAACCACAATCCTACAAGGGACACCACGCCCAAACAAATATATGATGAAACTGATGAAACGAAGGAGGGAGTGATGTTGTTGCTGTTCTATTTTTTGTCCGGGAAATGGACAAATCGTTTTTAGACAGTTCGAATATTTTTTTGATGACAAATATTTCTTGCAATATATTTTGCAAAATTTATTTTTTTGAAATGAATGAGGTGAGGAGATTGAGGAAATGACATTTTGGAGGGTAGTTGGTGAAATGAATGAGGCGAGGAGAAAGGAGAAAAGGATGGCGAAAATTTTGGAAAAATGATGATAAAAAAACGGATGAGATGGACAGAAAGGAATGTAGAAAAATGATGAAAACAAATACGGGTAGAAGATGGAAGATGAAAAAAAATGTAGGGTGGGGGGTATGTATGAAGCAATTTATTTGCGGGGCAAGGCCCCCGACTACTCCTTTGCCCGCTCGCCTCCGGGATAGCGTCGCGAGGCGGAGGTGAAGAGAAGGCCGTGCAATCGGGGAGGAGCCTTGGTTGATCTTCGCGCCCCACTGGGTCAATTAGGCGAAAACTTTGGGTGATTTTTCAGAGTTGTTTTGGCTTCTGCAGACAGCAGACAGCAGACAGCAGACGTCCAAAGGTTGCTGTTGGTTGTTGCTCCGATGTTTAGATGACTTGCTCCTGCCAATGGGCCAACGACAATATGAATTCAAGGAAAAAAGCCCAGGAAAACGAGCCAGAGTGGGCTCCTGACCGGCAGGCACTTGAATCCGCCAAATACCCTCCCACCAATTTACATGGAACCTGACGTAAACGAGGGCCCCTTGAAAAGGAAAATGGTCAAACCAGGACCCCCGCAAACGTCAGGTTCCGTGTGAATTGGTGGAAGGGTAACGGTTCAGATTAATTGTTTTCTTGTTTTCCTCTCATGGTTCATTCAAACCATAGTGCATTTGCGCTTCAAGGTTTTTGCTACGGAAGCCGCACAAGGTGCTGGCAGCTAACTCTTTTGCATATTTTGTTCAATCGAGGGGAGGCGGTCGGCTTACCCTCCGAAGACTTCGACCACCATTGTAGAGATGCCCTTGTCAGGAACGCCACGGCTACAAGTAACTACAGAAGTGAGGCCATAAACCTTTCTGTCATGCAGCATGGAATCTGAGGCACGCCCTGCTGCCAGACAAATGGCATCTTGCCCCGAAGTCCCGTCAGGGTCCAGTGTAGTTTTATGATGGTAGCAAATTGGACCAGTTGTGCTGCATTTTTTGGCTCGGTGGTGTTGGGGATATCAAAGCAGTTGTTTGCCGTTATATGGCTGTGGGTCAAAACCAAGGGTACCATTTTGGGGTAGAAGCACCACCCATTTTAGTCTATTTTAGTGGGAATTGGGATGTTCCCTGGGGGTACAGTTTGACCCATGGCCATATAGGTCATTGGTGGTCAAGTGACAATGCACGCCCCAAGCTCGGATATTAGCTTGCGAGGAGACGAGAATTATTGTGGTCACTCCTCAGACTTGTGGGCAAGCCCGATAGGCTGACGCTCCTCCTGTGGTTTCATGTGTGATCGGACATGTCAAATCTTTGGATGGGCTTTTTCTGCACTCTGGATGAAGGAGTGCGAACCGCTATGTCCAGTTTTTGGATGTTGCGATGAGCCACACAACAGCTAGCTTGCATTGCTGTGATGTTTATATCTGCGCCTGCGCCTGCTCGCATTGCAGTCTTAGGTAGGTAGCGCAGTGGACTTTCGAACCCAGTCGAAAGATATCAACACCTTCAGCACGGAGCCCATGCTCCACATCTTCGGGAAACAATCAATAAATAAAAAGAGAGGAACAAAAACAACTGGAAAAAAAAGAAAGAAGAGAACAAAAAAGAGAAAAAGAAAACTGAAAGAAAAAAACAAAAACAGCTTTGCCACCTTCCACGCATTTGCACCTCTGTACCCTTAACTGGCCGGGGTTGAGCCAGTTCCCCCAACTCCTCCCTTCCCCGATGCGGCCCTGCGCGGGCCTGTGCGGGGAGCTCGACGATGGCATCCTCAGGGGCCGCGCCTCGGCCGGGAGTTTTTCTGAAAAACGGGAGGCCCAGGGCGGCGAAGTCCCACGCCCAGCGAAACTTGGTGGGGCCCAGCCAAAAGAAATGGAAATCCAACCACGAAACTTGGTGGGTCTTAGCTTTTGGCAACTTTTGGTGTTTTAGTGGTTGGATTTCCAGATTTGACCCGCCAAAGGTTATTCACTTTTTGGCGGGGGATCTGAGGACAGCCCGGTGAAAGCAAGTGGTTAAGACCACTGTTTCCTTGCTTTTGCGGTGGAAGCATCATTCCAGAGTTTCTTGAAGGTGGTGCAGGATTTCTTTCTTGCTTGCTTGCTTGCTTGTATGTTTGCCTGTTTGTCGGCCAGTGTGTTTGTTAGTCAGTCAATGTTTGTGTTTCACGGCTTTGGCAGCAGCGGCTTTGACAGCAGCGTTTGTTGTATGACCTGAATGATCCTCTATCAGAGGTGTATAGCTTGGCTTGATCTGACTAGTCTGCACAGAGTCTGGAAGGTTTACACGTGAAGCTCAGCGGGCAAAGGAACTGTTGCAATGTGTCGGGGTGGTGGTGGCAGTGCTTCGCTCTTGTCGGTCTTGCTGCAGACTGATGATGGTTGGTTTTCAATCATGTCAAACAAACAAGCAGCAGACATGCTTTTCAAGTTTGAGGGTAAGTAGGTTGTACTACTTGGAGGGGCGGAGAAGACTGCAGAGATCCTTGCTTTCACCAAAACGAGTATTGTGATGATGGCAGCCTTAAAGTCTCGTGACTGGTGACTTTCTTGTGATGCCGGCTGTGACTGTGGATCATGATTCCAGCTTTGTGTTATCCCAAACGCCAACTCAAGGGTTTCTTATCCCTGCTGTCTTGGATACTGCATGTCGCGAGCGATATGTTTGAGCAGCCTGTTGGCGATTTTGTAATTCAGTGTGCCCGTGTGAGAGTGGTTGTTGCTACAGCAAGAGCACGTGTGGCCACGAATTTGTTGGGACCCACCTGAAAAGGTGATTGGTGGACATAAACCGCCACCTAAATGATGTCCACCAGAGGGTCCCCGGTTAAAATTCACACCCACATTGGCAATCCTTGTCAGTGCCTGTCTTACCCGCTCCTGTCAGTGTGGCATCTTGATAAATTGGCTGGAACCAGAACGGCTGCTGGGGGGTCAAGGTGATTCACTGGCATGGGAGTTGTGAATGAGCGGAGCAGACGGTCGAGTCGCCTGTTTTGCACTACCAAGTCCTACTGTGGATGGACTCCGGATGGACAAATTGTTTGAAACCATGCGAAACCATTGTTTTTTGGAATTATAGGAGAATCATCCCATCCTCCAGGGTTTCTTCGGTGGTGCAGGATTTCGTCCATCCACAGTGCGGTCTTTATGGAATCAGAGCTGTTGCATGTAACAATGTAAGCTCCTGGTTACCCAAACACATGGCAGGGAGAAAAAAAAAGCCATGTTTCAATTGACAAAGAGCCAAGCAGGTGGCTAAGCTGAGGCAATGGGATTCCCAGGTTGCTTCTGGGATCCCATTCCTATGGTTGTCCGGGCCCTCCGAAAAGGAAGCCGTTTTTGGCCCCTAGGACCCGTTCTTGAGTCGCTGGGATTGGGAAATCGGAAGGGGGCCCTCAACCACAGGTATGGCTTTGGCGGGTTGCCAAAACACGTGGTAGGAAAAGCTTCTAGGGTTAACTTGCATGACTAAGGTGGCGCAATGGTTGGGATTCGCAGGGCTACTTCTGGGACTGGTTTGGATTCTTGCGGAGTCGTTCGCAGGAGTGGGGGCCGGCCGCTGGTTGCTGCAAGCCGGGCTCGTATCCGCCTTGGCACCTCGGGCAGCCTTCCCGGGCAGGTTGAATTGGGAGAGGCTCACTCCTTGGGTTTATGGACTTTGAGCTTCTTGCTTCCATTTTAAGTTGTTGTTTCTTCTTTTTTTCATATCCCTTGTTGGTTTTAAAAGGAATTTGTCACTACTGGAAATATGTTTATTCTTTCCGGGGGTTCTTAAACAAATGGAAGCTTGGGTTTCGACCATGTTGGTAATAAAGGGCGAATGGGAGGTTTTTGGAGGAAGGAGTGGGGAGAATCGGGCGAATTTGCTGGGGGGTCTTTGGTGGTAAAGAAACAATCAGTTCAGACTTGTTGTTGGCCAATAAACTCCGGAGGTGAGGAGGAGTAATCAGACGCCGTGTTGACAGCGGTAGGAGAATCGCAACAACAAACGATCGCTACTTACGCAAGCAGCTGACAACATGTCCAAGCAACTAGTTTTGTTCATGGCCCATGTAGCTGTATGGGTCGCAAGGTTTGCAACCCCGTGCACATGATTGGTATCATGCATTCGACTTACCGACAAATATATTCTGTTTGCCTATTTTATAGCGAGCTCACCAGGGTGTACAACGAGCTCACCATGATAAAGGTCCTTTACTTGGGAACCCCTTAATGATGGAAAGCAACTTTTAGGTCGATAGGGGTTTCAGAGCTGATGAGCTGATGTCGGGGATGCTGGAGATGCATTTTGTTGCAATGTTTGCAACGTTTTCTCGTGCCATGTTCGCATTGTTTTGTTCCTTTTTCTAGCGCGAGCGCTTGTAGCGGCTGCTGCAGGATGATATCTGGATGCTGGCGATGCTGGGCTGGCAGTGCTGGCTGGCTGGGGATGCTGGAGATGCTGGCTGGGGATGCTGGAGATGCTGGAAAAGAATAATGCTGACATATTCTGATTCAAGTGCTAAAAAGTATCTAATTTAGTTCGAAATCGAGTCGAAGCTGATAAAGATATTTCAGAGGTCCAAAATTGTGTTTTTGCCTGGCCTCAAGCACCAGACAACATCGTAAAACACAGCGTTTTGTAGCGGTTGTCGTACCAAATTCATATCTTCACCAACGGCCGCTCAGCCAAAAGCGTATTTGGAATATGGGTGTGGCTCAAAATTCAACAGGAGGGGTTACGCAGGTGTTGGTCCATGTTTCCACTCTATATTTTTATGTGGATAGGACTCAAAAGGACTTGCTTATTTTAGCTCTACTGATCCACGAAGAAATCCGAGAAATGCACTCCCGCAGGACTTCCCAGAGAGCGCTTCTGAGATCTTTTGAGAATCTGCGGATTGGTAGCCCCCCGCTTTCCGTTGTTCCAAGCTGGTTCAGCTTTTGGAGTTACAGTAAAATTTGCCAATACGTTAGCATTGCGGCATACATGCTATCACTTTTGTAGTGGAAAGTGCATGGCATAACCAAAGGGGTTGTGCTTTCTCCCCCCTCCCGACCTTCCAGTGTTTCTGCTCATCAGAGTCTCGTTGCCCATGTCTTTTCAACCTCGACAAACCTGGAGTAGGACAAGGCCCAGACAGGAGACCAGCGGAAGGATCCAGGACGTTGGTCAAGTGGTTGGCTGCAGCACGAGATGCATGGAGTTGCGCCACATCTCAAATTGAATCCAAGAGTCGTTCACAACTCAGCAACACCATTTTCAAACTGAAGAGTGATGTGATTGGAGCCACCGATGTAGAAGTCATTTGCAAAATTGCCTTTTCATGGCCAACGGCCTCTATTGGCCTTTGGTTGAATCTGTCCTTTGGGCAATGCAGCAGGCTGGCTGCCCTCCGGGGTCTGCATGGCTGCATGACCACCATGTTTGCCGCTGCTTCAGTTCCTTTTGAAGTGTTGTTCGTCCTGATAGACTGCTGCTTGTTGCCAATGCTGCCGTATCAGTATTGGTTCCATGCCGGAATGATTGGCGGATATCTTGTTCTCCCAGGGGGACACACTATTTGTTGCATACACTTATACGGATATGAGCAAAGAAATGCAGGGTCACATGGACAGACCTGCAGGTTACTTTTGGAACCACTTGGATCCTACTCTTGCGAACTAAAAAAGACTCCTCGAATTCGAGCGACAGACGTATGTGTAGGCCGAGGGGCGGTGTTTTCCTTTTTCCTGAGGCAACAGCCTTCTGTGTCGGCAGCTCAGTCTTTCTGCATTTGAGGGGATCGTGCAGTGACATTGCATCAAAGGGCCGAGCAGATGAGTCAATTGCCTGAACAAATGTTGACTGCTGGGTTGCTGTTGTTGTGTGTTTGTCTTGATCCATTCCGTCAATTACTCGGCGAATTGAGAACGGACACATTCTTCGAAGGACAGTGTACCCTGAAGGAGTCCGTGCGAGATCCTTGGTGAGCCTTGTTCAGCGTCACACCGTGCCACACATGAAGGTGCCTCCTGAACAGGCTCCCCCTCTAGCAAGTGAGTCTTAGTTTGTCACAGTTTGTCACCATGACTTGATGTTTCACAGGTACACAACCTTGGCCTCGCCAGGTGACGGTCATCATTCTCCTCTTGAGCGAGTCATTGGTGTTCTTCATCGTGACTTTGTTTCTGGCGGGTCTTCTCTTCGCCAGCTTGTGACTTGCCGCGCATGTCTTCAACTGGAGGCCTTTCGGTCGGAAAATCTCGGGGACACCTTTGAAGTTGGTCGGATGTGCCGTGACGGGGAGGGTACCTTTTCGGCTTCTGCATGCGCATTTTTGGCACAATTCCTCCATACCCCGTTCAAGGAGGCTTGGCCATACATACCCTTTTGTGGCAGATATGGTTTGCCTCGGCGGACCCCTATACTTCGCAGGAGCTTGGCAATCTCCTGGGAGACATGACTTAGCATTTGTTTCCGGATGAGTCATTGATTACCATCCCTCGCTGGAAATTCAACTGACAGACTCAGCAGTTGGCAAGTTACATACTGTTCGGCTATATTGGTGTTGTGCGCGATGCTTTGTCGCTTTTGCTGCATGCTTTTTCATCCTCTACCAATTCGCTTGTGCGAATTTGGCGGCGACTTATTTGGCCTTGAGTCCTGGATCGGTGATGGTTGTGGTGTAACAAAGTGGCAATGTGTCATCGCCATGTCGCTCGCGGTTTGTTTGGTCTTTGCCGGGATTGATCTAGAGTTTCCGCTTGTTCGCGTGGTGGAGACTGGCTTTCAGAAGCACATGGTTGGATTGAACATTACACCCACCTGAATGACTTGTCACGAGTGTTTGAGGCTTTGCACCTCATCGATGTTGGAAGCATGAAGAGCACCTGGCCAAACGTGTAAACAAAAAAACAACATGTGTGTTTTCTCTTGCTTGGCCTAGCGATTTGCCACGCAACGGCCTGCTTGTTGTTTGTTTACAACTGCATGGCTCATGTGGTCCGAGGCTTCAGACTTGGGTCTAGACTTTGGACTCAGGAAATTCTGCCTTCGGCCTTGGGCGTGGTTAGGCAGGGCCCGGCATGGTCGGGGTGAGCAAAGCTGTGCCTGAGAAAAACGGGCCTACCTTGTGTTGTTGTCTTTGAGGGAGAATGCTTCAGGCTACCCTGAGTTGGTGGTGTAGATTGGTGGTTTTGGATTTGAACCGCTAGTCCAAGCCACCAATCCAAACCGCCAAGTGGAAGGAAGTTGAATGCTGGAGTCTTTAAGAGGCCACTCAGAGCCTGAACACCACTGGTGCAAGGTAGCTGCCTTGTCGTGAGGGGATTGGCTCCTTCCCCTGAAAGGGTATGCGGTACGCTCGCGCCCTTCTTTCCATGCTAGGCAGTTTGAGTAGCTGTGCCGTGCTCCCTTTCACTTCATGTTGTGCAAGGGCGGCCACGCAACGGATTTCCCACCAGGGGTACACTTGTATTCTATTTCCTCGCCTTTTTTGGTTCCTCTCGCTGTATCCGCCACTAGTCCGGGTGGTGTGGTGGTTTGAAGCCCGGGAGAGAGCAAGGCACATAGTCCATGACTTGATTTGCCATAAATTTGCCAAGCAGCCAGCGAGCCAAGCGTTGCGCCAAATTCAAGTGAATTGCCAAACCAAATTCGCGGGGGTGTATTGAAACCCCGCGACAAGGCCACTTCTTACGATATCAATGGGTTGTGCCAGTTGAGGCTTCCACAGTGTCTGCAGATTCGTATCCGTGTTCCGGTTCAGGATAAGGACACCACATTGGAACTTTGAACGAGTGGGTGTTACAGCATTCAAGCAACACACCGAAACTGGTGTTCATGCTTGTCCTATCAACTATCAACTGTTTTTCAGAATTTATCACCCAGCTTTTTTTTCTTCTTTTCTGTGACAGATCCAGAGAGAAGGATCTCAGCCGTGTCGTCTGAACCGGCCATCAAAAGCGGCATGCGGCATGTGTTGTGCATGTTGCCACGTCAGGCGTGGACTCCCACCTGCCGATCCTCTTCGACCTGCAGAGCTCTGGTCTGGAGGCGGCTCCGAGCGACCGCCGAAGGGAGCGGACCGTGGTTCTCGGGGTCTTGGGGATGCTCAGACTCCGAGTGGCGGATTTCAAGGAGTGATCCCAGTGGTGAGAATCCCTCCAGATCTATGGCCCGCGAAGTTGTCAGTGTCTGTTTTTTGAACATTGGGGGGAGAAGCGGGGTGCTCTTGTTTGCTTCGGGTTGTGTCTGGCTTCTTTTGTTCCTTTTCAATCGTCCAAGGTGACGACATGTTTTGGGGCATCGGCGAGTGAGCTTTCGGACTTTCGGGAGTCTTCCAGATGGTCAGATGCCGTGCCAGCAGCTTGCGAGGCGTGGTTTTTTTTTGCTTGCAGCTAGGGACAGATGTTGGCCCGTGCTAAGAAAAGAAACCTTACATTCCGAACCGAGGGGTTGGCGAGTTTTGACACATGGCCAACAGCTTTGCTTTAGAAACTTCAACGAAACGATGACGCTCGTGGACATTTCCTGCTGCCATGCTTCCTGCAGGTGTGGTGGGGAGAACTATGAAGACTCATTTGAATGTGCGCGTGCTTTTCCATTGGGTTAGCACTCGGAACAGCAAAGAGACACTTCCGAGATATTTCGCCTTTTACACCCAAGAACGCGAGGGTGAGTCTTGGCCGATGTTTGTCAAACTGAGACTAGGCGGCCAAACAGGCTGATAACAGGAACCATGGCGCTTGACCGAAGAAACTCCCACCGTATCAGAAGTCAATTCCTCCTTTTTGAGGATCGTTTGTCAGGTAACTTGGCTTTGAGAGCATGCAGCATGGAATCAAGCAAATGCCCCTGAAGCTAAAAAGGGAGCCCGCCATCCCCTCAGCTTTTCAGCTTTTGAGGGTTCAGTGGTTGGTTTCCATTTATCCGAATAAAAGTTCGTCACTTTTCGCAGGATCGGAAAACGGACAGCCCAGATGAGTTTGTGGTTCAACTGGGGATCGTCCATGTTTTTGTTTGGGCTGCCTGTGTATCTTGCTTGGGGTTTTGGAAACGAGTCCCTTTCGGCGTAGAAAGTTTCGGTGCCCGAAACCCCCGCGAAACAGCGTGTTGCCCGAATCGCGGCGAAAACTGGCAGGTCGGCACCTGGGACCATTGCTTCCTCAGGCGGCGCTTGTGGCCGGCAGCCAGGTTAAAAGATCTGCCCCTCGGAGAAGTCGAGAAAAAACAAACAAGCAAAAAAACGGGCAAGGCGCGGGAAGGGATCGGAGCCAGTTGGAGGCGGGGGTGTCAAACCGAAAATTGGGCCAGTTTCGGACTTGGGGGTGTTTTTTGGGGTTGGCTGTGAAAACGGCGGGGGGCCTAGTTTCGAACGCCCTGTAATTGCACGAGGATTGATATGTGAGGTTGCAATATTCAGAGCATGTGCAAAGCATCGAACTTGACAGGTGAGTTTGGAAACTGCCGCCCTTACGCACTTCTGTGAATGCACTAATTCATGTTTTTGGAGTTGTTGACACTTGCAACGAGGCTTGGGTAAAATCAGCTCTCCCATGAAGGCAGTTTGCTCCAAGTTGTTGCCTGCTCAGCTGAAACTGGAGCAGCTGTGGGCCCTCTTGATTCTTCCTGGAATTCATGGAAGAGGATTTGAAACTTGAACCCATGACCTTCGGACCCCTTGCCCAATTTTTGCCTACTACCTCGCCCGAACCGCTCACCGCACGCCTCAGGTGCGTCTACAAGGAGTGCGTAGATTCCTCCGAGACGAAAGCCTCCGATCCTGTGCCTATCTCCAGTAGCGAGAAGGCCGGGCGCGGATGATTCGCGACCCTTGTGTCCAGTGGCACCCAACCAGGTTTGAGAAGAGGCGTGCCTTTGTCAGAAGCTTGCTTTTGGAGCATCCATAGCTGATGAAACGGGGAACAGGTGAAACATGGCACTTGAAGCATGCCAATGATGCGAGTACAGCAATTTGGAATGCGTCGTTCAGTCTGCTGATTGTGGCTGTCACTTCGTTTAGGATTCATGGTAAGAAAAAAAGGTGATTGCCGTGCGTGGCTGATCTCGCTTTCGCCACGCAGCGATGTGCCAGAGACGGATTTCGAAAGCATTGATTTCCCTGCGCTGGTGTTGCGCTGGACTCGAACCCTCACGTCCGGTAAGTCGAAACAGAGCATTTGGTTTCCCTTGCGACATTGTTGTGCCGCACTGGCGGATTGCTGCTTGAAGCCTTGAGACTTCTTAGCTTATTGCCCGTCTTTTGAACAGCTGAGATGCCATAGGTTGACTGAGCTTCATTTGCTTCAAGAAAGGCTCGGGGCAATCAGGTTGGTTGAATTCATTAATTTAATACGAAAGGCAGCGAACATGAACGCTCGATCTTGGCTGGTTAATCCAATGGATCATCAAACAACGCCCGTGTTCATCAATCGAACCATCGGCATGTTGAGAGAAATCCACTGGTGAAGGAACACCCCCCTCTCATGGATGAACCACAACTTCGTGATACAAGAGCCCGGTTGGTCTTCCTAGCTCTGGCCCCAAGTATGCCCTTTGTTTGGCGAAACATCCACTTGCTGATCAGCGGCTGTTTGGTTGCGTGATCATGCAACGTCAACTCATTGCTTCGCCATACGCGCCTTGACTGGCCTACGCGCTTATGAGCACCATAATGAGTGGGTGAGTCACAGTCTGCCTTTTCCCCAGATCCTAAGTAAGTGCGAAATGGATTTCGCAACCATCCGCAATTGCCCAATTTTCATCAACCCCAGTTTATGAAGAGGGGGTGTCCCCTGGGTTTAGTCGGGAATCAGCCCACTTTTGGAGGGGCCAAAACCAGCCCATGAATAAACTGGACTTGAGGTCAACATTAAAGATGACGGTTTCTCAAACAACTGAGTAAACATATGAACAAACAATGGTTATTTGGTCATCGGCAGTATTTGCTCTTTGGGATCTATCTGACTCGCAGCGACTCGCCGAGCCGCCGAACTGCAGGTCTCCGCTGAGCTGCCCAACTGCTGTGATGCCACGAAGGCGATGCAACGGCAGTGGGTCGGTCGGATGGGAGGCATGGCAACTTAAAACTTTGTGTCGACCCGGGGAATCTGGACTGCGAAACTGAGAATATTCGTTTGCGACGAAGGGCCGTTGGCAGGTTTGAAGGGGCAGCCTAAGAGGGCACCACTTAGGAGGGCTTGAGTTTTTTTGTATATCGCAAGAAGCGTATATTCCTCTTGAGCATGCAATGATTCCCACAAATGCATGAAGGCTGAGTCGAACTCATCATACCCTGGTGAATACAAACATCGGCATGAGAGGCTGGCGAATGTCAGGCCTGCTTCGGGTCCTGCTGGAGGTCCTGCTGCGTGTCCAGCATCTTGGCGAGAGGCGGACAGCTTGGCGACGAATGAGCTCAATACTGTGGATGGTTGCGAAATCCGTTCGCACCTAAGGAAACCTGGGAATGAGGATTCCCCTGTAAATACCAACAAACGATGGTTTCTCATGAATTCAAAGTGGTTGCATAATTTCGTCCATCCACAGTATGGGCCTACTTACTCAATGTTCCCTACCCCTCTCGGCTGTCGTTGCACGCTTCAGACTGTTGGAGTCACAGTTGCATTCTGAATCGGTCATAGTAGTTTGTCCTCCAAATCCAATGGCCCGGGATGGACCATCAAACGTGCGAAGCGAAAGGGGCCATTTGGCAGTTGAGAAGTTTGGAGAGGCAGCCAGGGTTGGGCAACGTCCGTTGACAAGCATGCTGGGGTTCCTTCACAAGAGATAATCAGTTCAAAGTGGAGATAGTGAACTTGTTCAAAGCCAAATAATATGCTGAAAGAAGCACTGGTCTGAGTTGGACTTCAGTCATTTTTGGGGTTTGGAGCATTCCAGTGGCAAACAACAAGCCGGATTGTTTTTTTGCCAATGCACTCCAGAAGTGGGAAAGTCTCAAGGGCTTGTACTTTTCCTCTCGTTGGGACGGCAAGGGGATTTACTGCCCGTGCTTGGATGGGGCAAAGGAAGTCAACGGAAGCAAGAGGAAGGCGAAAGGAATGCAAAGTGAAGAGAAGCTAGCTTCAAGGTAAAGGAAAGCAAGGGCAGTCAAAGTAAGCCAAAGATAGCCAAAGGAAGAACCAACCGAAGGAAGGCCGAAAGATGTTCAACGTTTCTTTTCCCCCGGCCGCACGGGTCGTTTGAACTTTGCGCGAGCAAGTCTCGCATCCCTTGACAGGTGTCGTTTTGATCGGATAGCTTGGTTAGACCTGGATGAATTGGATTGGTTTTATGCCGGGACACCCGTTGAGTTTTCCAAGTGGTCACCTATCATCACGATGCGTCAAACGGACTGCGATGAAACAATCGGAGCAACTCACGAGTCGTGAGAAGCCAACTCATGACCCGCAGCCTGCTGCCCTTAAGCACCCGTCTGTGGAGCTTGCCGGCTGCCAGGGTTAGTCAACCTGACTCCTAGCCTTGACTGCTATTGGGCAACGGATACTTAGACTTCAACTTTTTGGGAACTCAAGGGGTTTTCCGCTAAACCCCCGAAAAAGTTAAACTTTTGTAGGGGGGTCAACAGCAATCAAGTCACCGTGAGCTTGCTACATTTTCATGCGATCTCTGAAGCATGGCCAGGGCGTGGCCCGCTCTGGCGAAGCTTCTCATTCCATTTTTGGAACCCCGACTAGCAGTGCCAGCTGCCGCACAACTGACAGAGGATGTGTATATAACATAGTATATATATATATATATTTACATATATAAAGATATATATATATATATATATACGCGTATAATATATATATATATATGCAACCCCCCCCCCCGCATGGACCCTGGTTGTACTGCCTTTTGGGGATGGCAAATCTAGAATTTCCAAATTTATATTCTCGAAATTTCCAATTGTGGGTCCCCAAAGCGTGATCATTTGGAGCCCTGAGTTCTCCACAATGTCCCCGTATGATATCCTTTCCAAAGAAGATGTTACTTCAACTAGAATTGGAATGTTGAATATCGTTTAGTATGGATATAGTTTTCAAACATGTGTTTATGTTCAATTACAGCTTAAACAAGCAAATCCTTTCCAAATAGCAGCTACATTAAAATGTAAATATTTTTTTTCGGCTAAACTCCAACTAATCTATAACACAAGAAGTTAGATGGAAGTTTGTTCCCAAATATAATCCAAGTGGTAAGTATAATCTAAGACGAACACAACTCAATTTGCTTTTGATAATATCAAGTGAATAGAGACTACATCTCAAATATAATTCATATTAAATATGGCTAAACATTTAGGGGACTTCTACAAGGACATTCAACATACGATTTGTGTTATTTACATTCTGGCCCTTTTGTAGCATAAGAAAGGTCCGACATTGAACTTGTTAGACGGTGTTCCAATGGGAAATTTCAAGGGAAGAGAGGCTCAAAATCGAAAACTATCTCGAAACAGGGATTCTAGCTAAACCGTTGTGTTTAGAGTTCTATTTGCTTTGCGCAGGAAAGTTAATTGTATCTCAACAGGTGGAGGTAGTAGATGAGCAAATGTGGACAGGTAGTTCAAGAGGGTGGGGGACGGTGTGTGAACGTACATACATATGTATATCTATATATACACATACACACACACACACACACACATATAGTACCCCCAATGATCCTGCGCCTCCTCATAAAATACTGCAAAATACAGTATTTTTGAGCGTTGCACCTGCCTTTGTTTACCTCCTGGAAAGGGGTCAACATGAGCATAGCTGACATGAAGCTCACCAAAAGCACTTGAAGGGTTGTCTAACCAATAACTTGAAAGTGTGTCCACTGGATCGCTAAGCACTTGAAAATATGCTACTATCGGATGGAAGATTCAAGATTGAAGATTACACAGAAAGCCTTCCTGAGAATTGTCAATCCTGGCCAAACCCAAATAGCATTCAAGTTCTTCTAACACTTGAAAGTGCTTTACCACTGGATTGGGGATTCAATATTGAGGAGCCCACAAACCACCACTTTCCTGAGAATCATCCATCCTGATCAACCCCTGAAATGTTCAAGTTGTTCTATCACAGCGAACATCCGTTACCACTGGTTTGAAATATTTCACGGAAAACTTTTCCGAGAATCTTATTGAACACCGAGAGTATTGGAACAACCCTCGAATGTTTAAAACTGTTTAAGAATATGGGATTCAAGATTCAAGATTCCCAGAAAGTATGTTCTCACATTCTTGAATCTTGAATCTTGAATCCCATATTGTTTAAACAAAACATAAAAATGTCTGAGTTGTTCTTGTATTATTGGATGCATTCAAACTCTTTCAGATTGCAGGTGCTGATGTCATTGCTTTTATCACATTTGTATGCATTCATGCGTATCATATACATGTATGACCCCCCCCCAATTTTGACACATCCAAGAAGCACAACTAAGCATAAAACACTGGAAAATACAGGTCAACCGCACCAAACCCGGGTCCATGGGGGGGGTACCATATATATATATATATATATATGTCTACAGATGCCTGGGACAATTTCCATGGGCCAAGTTGCTCCCAGAAAAGCTCAGGTTCTGCCACGCTGGTGTCCGGGGTCTTCCTCGGGGCGAAGCTGGAGAAAGACGTGGTGCGGCTCTCGCGCAACGCGTTGGGCTCAGAAAGCTGCGCTCGCGATGCTGATCAAAGCTTTGGGCCCCTCATATTGACGCAGAACCCGTTGGTCTGAAAGGGAGTCTATCACTACTGTTTGTTGTTTTCTGGTCAAGAGGACACAATCAAATGGAGGATCTTGACCTTCAAAGGGACGGTTCACCGTTGCGCAGAGGGTCTGAGAGAAGGACATCACCACCAAACAGAAGTGGAGCCTCGTTTGGTTGTCGAGTGGTTTTGAGATTGCGCTGGTGAGAATTCAGTGTGTTTGCGCTGGTTTTATCAGTTGGAATGATGTTTGTTGCCTGTGGTTAGGCTGCCTTCTGTTTTCAGCTGGTTCTGTTCTTGAAGACGTGCTTGCTCTACCTCCTAGAGATTCGTTGCGGCAGAAATGTCTGCCGCAAATCAAAAAAGGCGCCTTTATGGATTTGCGGCATTTCTTCCTGATTCGCGGCGTTTTTTTTAGAATTACGGCAGAACTTCTTTTCAGTTTTTTCTACCCCCCGATTTGCGGCGGAAATTGGCGGGAATGCGGCGGAAATCGGCGGGAATGCGGCGGAAATTCCCGGAAAGCAAACGGTGTTGCGGCGTTTTTGTTTTGGTTGCGGCGTTTTTTTTGGTTTGCGGCTGATTTTCTGGAATGCGGCGGGAATTTCCGCCGCAATGCGTTGCGGCAGAAATTTCCGCCGCAGGAAGTTCTAGGCCTTCAGTTTGTGCTTGCGGCGAACAATCAATATAGACTGGGGGGTGAAGGGTTTTCTCAACGAGACTTCGAGCAGTAACTGAACCTTGGCCTTTGGTCGGTGTGGTGAAGTTGTTTGGGCAGTATGGTCCCTTGGAAGCTGCGAAAAAGATGCCCTAATTCGTTGCTCCTTCCCAAAAGGAATTCGAAAGGCCAGAGGGACTTTTGCACTTGGGCGATTCGCATCCGACCCACGTCGAACAGTCAGGAGTTCAATGAGCCTAGTGCAGGGCCAAACACAGCCAGAAATAGTCGAGACTGCCCAGCGCTTTTCCGGTGTTTATTTACTTGCAGCATTTTGTTGCGATGAATGCGCCGCTTTTGCTAAAGTCCATGCTAAAGGAAAGCCACGGGCCACTGCTGGACGTTTGCTGGTTGTAGCTTTGCCACTGAGTGTCAGCTGAGCCTGAACGAGGAAGTTTGGTAGATTGGTTCCAGTTGATTGGTGTGTTGTCGTTGGGTTAATGTGGGGTGTCCACCTGGGAGATATGTCCTCGAATGTGTTTTGCATTTGTTTTAGTTGTCAGTTTGCTGAGCGTTGCGAATGGTTGCTCCTTCTTGCACTGTGTATTCTGCTCACAAGCAAGCTGCACTTTCCTGTTCAAAGTAATTTGATAAGTTGGAGTGGTGCCGGATGGCGATTTTGGGCCTCACATCCAGGCGGAGCCAGCTTGTTGCACCTTGAAACGGTTTGATTGATACCCCATCGACCGGCTAAAGACTGGGCTGTTTGTGCCGTTGGGCAATCCTTAATCGCCTGGGTTACGATTTAGTGGTTCCCCTTGCACTGAAATCCCCCAAAAAGAAGTTGTGCATCCATGTGGAACCTGGAAAGATTAGATATGATTATATATGTGGCTGTGATTGTCAAAACCAATGGGATCCCATTTTGGGGTAGGTGAATTCACCACCCATTTTAGAACCTATTTTAGTGGTTGGATTGGGATGTTCACTGGGGGTTTGCGATTTTGACCCACAGGCATATGGAACCATTGGGCCAAACCTTGTGAGAACCCTAGGTCTGGACGAAGCGGGAGGTGGAGGAGCTTCTGGTTCTGGCCCAAAGGGGCCGGAATCTTCTCGGACTCAACCAGGCTGGGCAACGGCGGAGCTTCAAAGACAACGCCCAAGCTTTTGAATGAACACGACAAGTTCGATATGCGCTTGACAGCTAGTTGCGCAGATTTGGCTTGATGTGTGTGTGTGAGTAAGACTTGTTTTCAGGATGACCTGACACAAGCGCGATACATGTTGCAAAGGCTTACTGGAAGGACGAGGCAGGCAGACGTCGTCTCGGTACAACTCAATATCCAGAGAGGACAATTGTGAAAGGGGACCCATTTGGCGCGCACATATGGGCAATCATGAATTTCGCCGTCGAGGCTATTGTTCATGGTTGCCTGCGGAGGCATCCTTCTTGGTGTTTTCCGATGCGGCCGTGTCAACTGCGTCCGGGCACATGTGTTCAAATGATTCTCAGGGTCATAAAAAAAGCTGCCCGCAAGCAAGATGTGATGGAATGGGCCGCCATCGGACAATGACAAAAATTACGTCCCTCAAGACGGAACAATTACCTTTGTACCTGATTGAACCGCTATGCTCAATACTAGCTTTGGTGCATATTGCTTGGCTGTTAGGACTTTAACTTTTTGCCAACTAATGGGTTTTCCGAACCAAACCACTAAAAGTTAAAAACTTTTAGCAGGGCTTCGCAGAGTTCGCAACCGAGCTAGGTTACCAGCCATTGTCCGTTATTGGCTGGTTCCCTGGGTTTATACTTAGGCAAGGCGGAGTTTCTGGGCTGTCTCAAGTTGGTGGACAGGTGGGCCCTTCTCCTTTCCCACATGGCTGTGGTTGTCAAAACCGTTTTGGTTGATCCCATTTTGGTTGGGATTGGTGAATTCACCACCCCAATTTTAGGTTACCTATTTTAGTGGTTGGATTGGGATGGGATGTTCGCTGGGGGCTAACCGATTTGGCTTTTGACCCATGGCCATTTCCCACTCGTCTTTCGGTCGCGAGCAAAGAAAGGGGAAGCCACGCGCCAGGTTGCGCCTCCGGATCTCGAGATCTGCCCACAGGCGCCATGGGCCCGAACGAACGGGCAGACGCAAAAGGGTGGGAGTTGCCGTTGAAATGACTTCGATATTTATATATATGGGAGTCGTTCTAAAGGTCCTTGTAAGGAGTTTAGTATTCGGTGACCATCGGTGTTGGTTGAGGTAGCTCCGCGAAAGATTCGCGATGGAGTTGCGAAAGTAACTTTTTTTCTCGCGAAAGTTTTGCGTAACTGTATCTGGTAAATCAATGATATGTGGAACCGTTCATCTTTTCTGCTGAGCCTTCCTTCTATTCTGATTAAAACACTTTGTTGATGTTGCACTGATAAAGCCTGGTGAGGCTACAGTTTGATACCCTACTTGGCTGGTTAGCCAAGCCTGTGTATGTGTGTCTGTGGGTGTTAGTCGGTGGCTTTCCGCTCTGAAACGTGGGTGATGTTTCGCGAAAGTTCCGCGAAAGATCCGCGAAAGCCCGCGTGAAAGCGCAGGCTTCGATTGCAAGGGGAGGTATAGTCTGAGCGCCGATCTAGTCAGTATACTAGCTTGGCACTGGAAAGCTGCGACTTCAAGCTGGAGCTGCACGGCGAACGAGAAGCTGCGACTTTCCAGCCGGCGCATGTCATGTACTACCCCTGTGATGAAAAGTTGCGACTTTACAGCTGGAGTTGGGAACTCGTCATTTCGCTTACAACGCTGGCACTTAAAAGCTGCGATTCTCTGACTCGAGAAATGAAAAGAGCACGGCGATGAATCCGCGAAAGATTCGCGAAAGTAACTTTTTTATTCGCGAAGAATGGCCGTTTCGAGACAAAGGAATTTAGATCAACCACCATATATATAGATTTTAAGAAAGAAGAAAACAAAGACAAAACACAGATTCCGAAAAAGAAAAAAATGAAGAGCCCCGTGTCAAAACGTGGCTGCTTCGAAGCCAAAAGCACCAAGCTGAAAGAAGGAGCGGTGCTCTGAAAGCAAACCACGAGGATGGCTTTTCTCGGGGTCATTTCATGTCTCATTCCCTGACCGGCAAGAAAGCAACACGTTAAATATTGGTTTCTTAAGGACTTCTGTTTTCACTATCAGCAGACCCGATTAATTATTCCCAAGCTTGGCTTCCTGAGAAGATCGAAGCTGAGTGCACACCAAGCGAAAACAGGCCCGGCACTGACTCCTGAATCAGGCCAACATGTCCCACCCGTACAGCATAAACCACCTAAGCCTGACCCAAGCCACGAATTGCCAATCCAAGATCCTTTGAACTCAACTGCAGACCAACCTGCGGCCGAAACTCGACCACTGAAATTCCGCCGAGTTCTTGCGGACGGTTCGGCACATCCCGCGAGCGGGCTTTCGATCTGTTTCCCAAAAGGGACCTCTGAGTCACCGCAGAACCTACAAGAACCTGGTTATTTGTCAGAATCCTCATGTTTTGAGGGCTTTTTCAGAACCCTCATTTTTTGTGGGCTTTTGAAGTAGGCAATGTTTGGTGCCATCGTCTATCTTCATCCAAGCGACAATAAGGCGGATGTCACTGAAATGACGGGAGCAAGCCAAGGGTGGGACCGAAAATTGAGTTGCCCATCCCAGAGGGTCCCGTGGTACCTTCTGAGGACGGATTTTGGGGGGTCAAAAGGGACGGTCTAAGTGCATCAACAGGAAGGTACCAGGTGACCCTCTGTAGACAAGAAATGGGTGTGGCTCAAAATTAAGGAGCTAGGGTTACGCCGGCTTTCGTCTTCCATTTACCAAGCTGCCATTTTGGGGATTCCATTTCTTTGAGCCACCGCCAAATCGAGGGTTGCCTTCTCGAGGAGCCGATGATCTCGCCCCGGATGGTGGTGGACCTAGACACGGGGGAGACCCAGGAGGCGGAGGAGGAGGAGGGGCCCAGTTTCAAGGCGCGTCAAACAGCGAGCGAGGGGATGATTTTGGCGAGTGGCTGCCTCACTACAGATGGTCTTCCCTTGACTGCTATTGGGCAACGGATCTTTAGACTTCAACTTTTTTGGTTGAAATCAAGTTGGGTTTTCCACTAAACCCCCAAAAAAGTGAAAAACACGTTTTGCAGGGGGTCAACAGCAACCGAGTTCCCCAAAAAGGGTTCCCTTTTTTTCCAGGGTCACTGAACAACTGAGAGAGGGACCCGTGACTTGTGGAGTAATTAGTTGACGAGTGGCTCGAGTGAGCGAATCAGTCAGCATCCCAGCAGGGAGCTTCACTTGGCTTGCTCAAGAATTTTGAATTTGCAATTGCCAGTAGGTAGCTTGGGGGCCACTGCGACCTCGCACTAAAACACTCTGCGAGAAAGTGCAAACACGCACTCTCACAGCGCCGTGCGCTGCTTAGTCGGGGTTTCTTAAAATGACCTTTGGGACCTGGTGGATCTCCTTGGAACCACCATGTAGCTTGGGCAAAATAGGGATACCACATCCATGGATCCAGTTGCCCTTCCTCCTAAAATCTTAAAACGCGCCGGGAGTGATCCCGTGTGATGCGCTGTTTCAGTACGGTGAGGGTGAGTGTTTGTTTAAATCGTCTCTTGTCTTACGCAAGTAAAGGAGGTTGCCACAACCAAGTCCTGGGTCAGAAATGAATTTAATGGTTGAGCATGGTTGAGCGCACTTTGTCCCCTCTTTCCAATCATGGAAGCTGACGATCGCCTTTCTTTTGGGGACGCGCCGGATCATCTGGGACCCCCCTGGAGTCTTAGTTTCAACAAATGAAATCCACGTTGAAACAAGCTGCAGATTGGGTGTGTCTGTTGTTGACATTATCCGTTTGAAGGTTGTTGCAGATGGGGATCAACGAGGATGGCATCCATTTTGAGGGTCGAGTTTGACAAGCCTTTTTGACTCGGAGGTTGTCTGAGCCCTGGACCCTCAAACTACCCTTAAGTTGTTGGTTCCCAGCCATTCCCGAAGTTTGTTTTGTTTTGCAGGGTTTAGTGGGGGCTTGCCACTGAATCCGCCGGCCAGTCGCGACAATGGCGCGGCCACTCACGCGTGGAGGAGGTTTTCGAGGCCTTGCCGACAATTCGCGAGGAGCTTGGGAGTTGGGAAGGTCCGATGGGCCTTGGGCCGGATACATGCCTTGGTCTCCCTTCCATCCCCTTGGTTTGATTGGTTTTTAGGGTTTAGTGGGGGGTTCCATTCAACCCAACCTACATGGTGGGTTGTCAAAAATACTGACCCCTTTTGTTGACCCCTTTTGGAGGGGGGGGCCCACATAAACCACCGCCCCAAAAAGGTACCCATCTTGACAACCCCCACCCAGCATAGAGACATGACATCACGAACTTGGAAGTCACGCACTGTACTGGTTCCTGACCGTGTCAGATCCTAATGTTTGAACTGGACGACTGCATGGTGCTTCATGTTTCCCCCGCATGAGACCAACCATTTAAAGGGCTGCTGGATGTTGGCACACTCCAATGTTAAGCAATTCTCCATGGGTCTTGGTGTCGTTTGAAACACCAGCCGATCAACTTACAACAGCCAGGGATCAATTGTATTGACTTTGAAGAAACCTGTGATTAGATGTCAGCTACTGTTATCTGAAAGGAGAGATATTGTGTTGTTCAGTCTTTGCTGCTGATGATCAGCAGACCACTCGCACGACAAGCTTCGTAATTGGACGTAGCAACCCTATGAGAGGAGTTCCTTGTTGTCAGCATGTTCGAGTTGCGGGAGCGCTGAAAGGTTTGCAAGCATGGTGCTGTGCCATGGGAAAGTTAAGTTGCTTCCCTGCGACTGTTTCGACCCGCTTGTTGTTCGACAGGATGAATCGAAGAAGGGGAACAACTCATCTGGTATTGCTCACTTCCCTGAGTTCATGAACTTTAAACTTTTTGGGAAGACCATTTTGGTGGTAACTATTGGACTTTTTTTGGGCCATCCACTCAGCCAATGAGATCGTGACCCTCAACCGCATGAACAATGTACTTTGACGGCACACCCATTAGAGGTGGGATGAGTCGTCCGTGGCAAGTGTCTTCAGGAGACCAGCAACGGAAACACGGTGACGCCGGCCTTCTCCAAGGATGGCTGCACCACACGGCTGTGGTTGTCAAAAATCGGGTAACCCCAAAATGGGGGTTGCCCTGGCGAATGGAAACGAGGACTAAAACCTGCGGTCGATACCCACATCTGGTTGGTTGAATTTCAGTGTCGAGCCTTGAGTTGTGATCATTTTTTGCCGCGTGAGGCTGAGTCATTCTGAGCCGAGCTGCTGGTGGTGGTGGTGGTGGTGGTGGTGGTGGTGGTTGTGGTGGTGGTGGTGGTGGTGGTGGTGGTGGTGGTTGGGGCGGTGGCGGTGGCGGTGGCGGTGGCGGTGGCGGTGGCGGTGGCGGTGGCGGTGGCGGTGGCGGTGGTGGTGGTGGTGGTGGTGGTGTGGCGGTGGTGATGGTGGTGGTGCCAAATCTGAGGGCCCCCGAATCTGCATGTCAATGAGTTTCACAGGCATACGTTTGGGTTTTGTGATGTTCGCCTGACTCGTGCTGCTTCTGTCGCGAGGTGCTTTCAACCTAGATGCTTGGATCTTCATGGCCGCTTTCTGGTAGACACATTCCCAGACTTTGTCACCTCTTGGCCTGGCACAGAGGCAGCAATGCTTGGGTTCCCACTGTGTTGAGAGGAAAAACCTGTGACGCTTCAAATTAGCTTTTTCTTGTGGCGCTTCCACAGAGAAGGATGCATTAGTTGATTAACAGCCACAGATGCTAGCATGATAGCCAGGGAACACACGTGCAAGGCTCGATCTGGAGTTGAACCTCTGTTCGCGGCATGAGCTGCTACATTGGCAAGCAAGGGCGGGCATAGGCAAGCCTATGCCATAGGCCCGTCCTGACCCCTGTCAATTTAAAGCAGTCGTTTGGACTTCTCCATTCACAGTCTTCACAAGTTTGTCGATTGATTTTCTTCAACTACCAATGGCACCTGACAACTACCCAGTCCCTCCAGGCGAAGACTGATCTTCCGGGTACCCTCCCTCAAGTGCCTTGTGTGAGGAAGGGTATTGATCCCTCCCATTTTGCGCATCGGTTGAGAGGAAGAGTCTGCAGCTGCCGAAGATCGACAGCTTTCAACAGTAGCGGCCTGGCTTCAGCCTGGTATTTCCTCCTGCCTCACAAATGTGTTCACCGGAAGCATAGACCGGCACACCACAAACCAGGAAAACGATTGAATGCTGACTCAGCATGGTAAGGGTATCGAAGAGTGGCACCTAATGGAATGGCCCGAGACCTGAAAGCGAGAGACATATATCATACATATATATATATATATATATGACATATATCATATATATATATATATATAATTTGTTATACATATACATTACCTTAAACATGCACATAGTATTGGTACATGGTAGGGATTTTGGAACACTCTTGCATGACCCCCTTTCCCTTCCCCCGCGGTCTCTCTTCTCTCTTCTCTCGTCTCTCGTCTCTCTTCTCTCTTCTCTCTTCTCTCGTCTCTCGTCTCTCTTCTCTCTTTTGTCTTCTCTCTTCTCTCTTCTCTCTTCTCTCTTATCTCTTATCTCTTATCTCTTCTCTCTTCTCTCTTCTCTCTTCTCTCTTCTCTCTCTCTCTCTCTCTGTCTCTCTCTCTCTCTCTCTCTCTCTCTCTCCCTCTCTCTCTCTCTTCTCTCGAACGCATAGCAACATGCAAAATTCAATCAACTTTATCCGTGGAAGTGCGGCTGAATCTGAAGCACAGCGTGGCCATCCAGAGGCATGACAGACAGGAGCCTGAAGCTCAGTCAGGGGATCAAGCAACAGAGTCCTGGTCTTGTTGCCTGCTGAGAGCGAAAAGATCTCAACCCATTCAGACAAGACATGATCAGAAGTGACTTGCTGGGCATCCCTGCCCTCCTGCAACCGGAACAGAAATTCCATGCCAATTGGCTCAAGCCCACTTTGGCCATCACCCCCGCAAAGGCACAAACTTCAGCAAGTTGTCAGAATCATCAGTGTCAACCTGCGGTCGATCTTCAGCTTGGCCCTGAGAATTCGCGATGAAACATGAAAACGACTTAGCCCACCTGAGCCAGGCTTAGTTTTCCAGCTTCATACGCTCGCGCGCCAGCTTTTGGCATTGGCTTGATGGGAGCGGCTGCAACCGCCACCAAGGGCGCAGCCACTGATGCGGCTCTTCCGTCCCCTGATGCGTCTCAAGGTGATGGAATCTCCTGCGATTCTTGCGTGTCTCACGCCAGCCCAGGCCCTCACTGCTGAAGCAATGAACGGGGCGTCTGTCTTTTGTCCTTTCGGGCGCGACCTGCCACCCCAGAACCGCAAGAGCTTCTCCCGCTTCGCAAGGTGACAGCACTTTGGGTGAAACAACTTCGGGGCTCGCTGGCCCCTAAACCCGGAGTAGCACGCAAGGTCGGCCAAGGCCCTTCCGAAGGCCAACAGCGGCGGCGCCGCGTGCCTTTTGCCCAAAGGCAGGGCAAGCTGCGAGCCTGAAGCTCCACCAGGGCTGCGATGGATTCTGTCAGGGTCAGGGGCCTTCAAGGATCTGGCCATGGGTCAAAATACAAATCGTACCCCCAATCAACATCACAATTCAACCACTAAAATAGGTTCTAAAAATGGGTGCCAACCAAAATGGTATCCCAAAACGGTTTTGATAACCACAGCCATCTTATTGCAAGCTCAAGCTTCGGACAAGCCTGGTCCGACTCCTCAGGCTTCCCTGGCCCAGTCAGACAGCAAGGTCGGTTTTCTGGGCGACACGGGTCCGTCGCTCTTGCATGGACTCTTTCTCGACAGGTCGGGTCCGTCGCTTGCATCTCTGGACTCTCAGGGCGGATAGGCAAGGGCCTGCCGGCGGAGCTTCCTTGCTTCCGACATGTCTGATCGCACGGGCGATCCGACCATTCTCGTCAGAGGCCATGAAAGAAAGCATTGGCATCGTAGTCGTCAGTGGCAAGCTCAACATGCCCCGCTTTGCCACGCTTGCCGTGAGCAATTTGTGTAGCTTCTGACCTCGCGCAGGTTCCTGTCGTGCTCAAGGTTCCCTGCCAAGGCCCTCCTAATGCCGGCAACCAGACTTGCACTTGATCAGCAACGTGTCATCAGGAAGATGCTCTGCTGAAGTTGCGCTAGCAACTTCCTGTTGCAACAGGTCCGCCTGCGTGTTTGGGTTAACTTCCCCGCGTGGCAAAGGCAGGTACAAACTACTCTTTGCAGGTGTTGCGTTTTTTTGTTTTGTTTCTTTTTTTCCCCGCGTCAAAGCTCAGTCCGTCCAACCGCTAGACGGCGAGCCCATCATGCGTGAACTGCAACGCAACCGCCAGGTGGTCAGCATGTCCGGGTCCATGGCCACCGCATTTGCTCGAGAGTCATCCCTATACGTCGTCCTTCTGTGAAAGAAACCCAATAGAATGAGTCGTAATGAGTCGTAAATACCAACAAGCAATGGTTTCAACCATGGTTTCAAAGTGGTGCAACATGCCGTCCATCTACAATATGAACCCCGCAAATGTTGATCCATTTGTACCGCGGGGTTAGTGTTCTGTGGAAAGGCGGCTTTTTAATTTGTACTGGCGCTTTGTCGCTGCCTCCATGTTTTAGGTGTTGTGCTGACGCTAAGTTTGTTCGGTTGCCAGCTCTGCTTGCTTTCAACCTGGCCCACCAGCCAGCCCAGGTGAGGCCTACTGTGGCTCCACGACCCAAGGTGAAGTCACAGGCCGGATCGGATCCGGAGTTACGACCTAAGGGTCCTGGTGAACTCCAATCTTTGAGACATTTGTACAGAGGCCACCGGATGCCCCCCTTCACTTTGAGAAATTTTGTGCAAACTGCCAAAATTGGGAATTTCCTTAAATGAGCTGAAGTGCTCCCTCTTGCGCAAAGGCCGATGCATTTTGTGGTGCTTTTTGTTTTGCAACAAGAGCGTGCATTTGAGGCACCTTTACTTGGGCTTCAAAGCTCTTTGAAACCTCACCCAGGTTTGCACGGGATTGCTTCATTCATAGATGCTTCAGCTTCTTGGGCATGAAATGGGCATGTGGATCAGATTCGTGTTTGCCAGTTTGATCGAAGGGTCCTTTGTGTAGAGCAGAGGCGCATGTTGCAAGTTGTCGGGCGACGCTGCTTGGTGAGAATGCACACTAAGTACTTAGATGAAGCACTAATGCAACCCCAACGTCGACCATAGGTTTGCGGCAGGCTGAGATCTTCTGTTTTGCAGTTGCTTGCATAACGGAGAACACTATACGACTAATCCACTAAGATATGTTCGCAGATGCATCTAGGGCACAGGGCACAGGGCACCAAGTTTCTGGACATGGGGCAACGGGGGAAGTCTCAGTGTTACATGACTGGTTTTGACTGTGTGTCAAAACGGATCCTTGGGGTTGGCTTTTGGTTTTGACTACGTGTCAAGTGGCAGGGCCCCTTAAAAGATACATTTTGCAACCGTTTGAAACATGGCTCCACCGAAATGAAGAGACACCACCATGTACAAGTTGCAATGTTCAGTATAATGTAAGGATCCCAGTACACAATATGATTTTGGCCGGACCTCTCTTGGGGAGTTACATGTTTTTCATGCATCCGGATCCCTGAGTGGCTTGGCCTTTGAACGGACCGGTTGCCACGAGCCACGGCGGGCGCGACGGCCGCGCCTCTAAGGATCCCAAGCGTGGCCTTTGGACCATGCCCTTTGGGCCGTCGTTCAGGCCACAAATGGCCATGGGTCAAAATCCAAATCGTACCCCTAGTGAATATCCCAATCCAACCACTAAAATAGGTTCTAAAATGGGTGGTGCACCTCCCCAACATGGGATTTCATTGGTTTTGACCCACAGCCAAATGCCTTGGGCCCCCCAGCTAGGTGCCCTTTCTTCTTTTCTCCCGTTTCCTTTTTTGGGGAGGGGTCCATTTTAAATCGACGGCATAGAGTTGGCACTCTTCTTCTAAGCTCTCCACTGGAGGACCTAGCATGGATAGCGTAAGGGAGCCAGTCCACTCCACTTGAGAGATGCAAGCTAAGAGATGTATCATTCAAAGGCTGTTTTCTGTCGTTCGGGTATGTTGGGGTCAATACAACACATGATAATAGTGGTGGGTGTTTTGCTGCGTGTGTGCTTTCCCGACAGGACATGTGCAGGTCCAATCCTTAAGCTCTTGATTGAATAGGCAGGTGGACCAAATCGAGGCCAGCAACGCAGCGATTTCGAGAGCGATTTAACGCATTATTTTACCTTGGTCACAACCTGTGCAACGAGACTGATGGAGTTTTCAGGCAAACTGCTGATTCGGATGGGAATTGGTACTGGTACTGGTTGCTCTTGCTGGCCGAAATGGAGCGGCTATCCAAAAAGTAAATGAAACTTGGGGGGCTGGGTGAGTGTTTGAGTGGCGAAGCACGGACGATTCAAGGCCCATTCTAGATGGCCGTTGATTTAATTGTACTTGTGCATTGTGTCCTAGTGGACAAGTTGCTGATACATGGATGTGGGTGTGTCTTTTTTGGGGGACCCCCCTTTTGGGTTGGTTCAACAGGAAAGCAACGGCAAAGCCACATTTTGGGGGAGTGTCCCTAAAAGCAGACACACCCTATTTACCCGCACCGACCTGGTTTCCTTCAGCTTGCCGCCCTCCGGAGGCCAAAGTTCAAGATGCACGGAGCATCCCCTCACTGAGCGTTTGAGCGATGGACCCAAACGTGGTCATTGAACAAAAACCGCCGTCCAAAAGTGGCCCGGTGTTGTTCGCGGGGGAGACAACTGAAGTTGACTCTCCAGCAGTGACCCTTTGAAAACCCAGCGCTCGGCACCGCTTGCGTGTGCAACTGTCAGACCTACAGCCCATTCCTTATGGACAGAATCCGCAAGCAACGGTGTCCCTGTGAACCCGGAGTGGGGCATCGTGACCGTCACTCACTCACTGGGAAGGACATTGCCCCCAATGTGCGAGGTTTGTTGAGCCATGACAGGAAGCTTAAGGCATGGACACGTTGCCCCACCCTGGCGTGGGTGTTGTTTTTCCAAGATAGCTTGACAGGTGCTTTGCAGCTGCTGTCAAGATCGCGCGCTTTGGATGCCCGGCGATGCGGGTGGTACTTGTCTACCAACATAACGTAGACAGACAGGCACGCAGACGTACACGCGCAGGCAGGCAGGCACACATACACGGAGACGTCATCTGAACATGCAGCCTCAGCGCAGTGGTTAGCTTTGTTTGACAAGTTTCTCTTATTGAGGGTGGCCCGACAGGCCGCTTTAACAGAACTAGAGGACGATTGGCCCGAAAGCATGTTGCCGCCGTGTTTTGTCAAGCCCCCGATCCTCCCACCGAGATGATAACATGCCCCCCCAACCCCATAAAAATGCGAGTGCTCCACGTACAGAGCTAAATCATTTGCAGACTTGGCTCTGTGCAAGTGCAGCTTTTCAAGTACGCTGCGCAGTGTCGCCCTGCAAGGTACTACTGGCAAATTGCGATAGGCACATTGCTTTGCGCAACTTCTCCGCGCAGGTAGGTCTTTTCCATTGGCGCTTTTTCGCGTGCTGCGCGCAAGGTGCTTCGTGCAAATTGCTGTGTGTGCACTGTCTGTGCACTTGTGCCATGCGCAGTCTGCACGTGCATTTGCGCGAGTTCTCTGCGCATGTTGCTTTATGCAAGTTGCGCCGGGCTAAGTTTTGCCAGTTGCTCTTCGTAAGTTCTTTGCGCACCTGCCTTTCGCAATTGCTCTGCGCAAGTGCTCCGCGCAAGTTGTATTGTTCCGCGCATGTCTCCAAAGTTTGCTGCGTAATATTGTTCTGGTCGCCCTGCTGCCAGCGCAATGCCCCTATGCAAGTTGCTTTGCGCCGACAGTGCAGTGCACACTGCTCTGTGCAAGTTGCTCTGCGCACGTGTCTCTGCGCAAGTGTCTTTGCGCGAGTGCTTTGCACAAGTTGCTCTGGCACGGTGCTCCGTGCAAGTTGCGATTTGCCCCGGGAACGCGCTTCGCGTGCTACCTTTGCACGGACAAGTTGCGATTTTCCAGCCGAAGCTGCAGGCACGACCTTTGCCTTATACTTTTGCCCTTAAAGGTCACGATTTTCCGAGCTGCTGGAACGCGCTTCGCGTATTACTTTTGTACTTAAGAGCTGCGATCCCAGCAGCAATCGAACCCGCGACCGCGCGATTACCGTGTAGTCTCTGGAAGCGCGTCAGGTGGAGATTGCAGAAATTGCTTGCGGATCGTGGGCTGCGCATTCAAAGTGCATATGTCTCGCGGGAGGTGTTCTTAGCTGTCACAATCTGCATGATGCAGTTTGCCGACGGCAGAATTCACTAGGATGTACCTTCATGTGATCGAACAGCAGCAGCAATAAGAATCAGTGCTCTTGCCCCAAGTAGCCCCATGACGCAGGGTGGAGGTTAGTGGGAATCATATAGCAAATTGTTTCGCTGCCAATGTTAAAGATTGCGACATGTGCAGAAGGCTAGAGGTACTGCCTAGGCGCGGTTTTTGCTGGCTCACCTAAAAAAAGGTGATGTCGGATTTTAGGATCCGAACAGCCAGCGTAGCCTGAGCATGGGGTCAGGCTTGTTAAATGTCCCATATCGGCCGAAAATACCGAAGAAGGAACTTTGAATTGCACATGCCTTTAGCTGAAGAAGTTGAAACAGATGCAACTCTTGCTTGAAGGTCTCACTTTAGCCTTTCGAGTGCCTAATCTGCCCTTGTTTCAGAGATGTATCAGCCCATTGGTTCAGGTCTCAAGGCAAGAGCGCGCTTGCGAGAGGCCAGCGGCAGCCGATCGGGAGCTGGAGGAGGTGGAGGAGGTGGCGAAGAAGGAGAAGGCGAAGGCAGTCACGCAAGCCTTCAACTTGAGCTTGTAGGTTTTATATATTTGAAGTTGTTTCATTGATTGGCTTCTTTAAAACGGTTGTCAACACTACCAAAGAAATGTGTTGAGCCGCACTATGAACTTGCAGCTCGCAAGAGTGGAGCAACAACACTGGATCCTGTGATATCCGCGACAGTGGATCTCCTGTTTGAACAGTTGCTTGCTTTGCTGCTTCCATGATAGCGCGATGAACAACTCACGCAATGACAATGCAAAGACATATTGTTCTCCATAGCTATCCTTTGCAAACGCGAACGGTTTAGCTTCTCACGGATTTGTTACTTACCCAATCCAGGGTGCATCTCATGCATCCACAAGTGAATCTGCGCTTTCTGTGCGATCTTTCAGAATTAAGGGGGAGGGACAGTTGCCACTTATGATGAAGATCCCTTGCTCGGATATGTTTGCTCTGGGGTGCGTGAGTCGTACACAGAGAACATATATGTATATATCTTGATCAAGCACCCAACAAAAAGCGTTCAGTGCAAAAGGGGGGGCTTTGCCGCCAAACAGCTGGCGGCCGACGAGGGCCCTCAACAGCGCCAGGCTTCGATTTGGAAGATGAGCTCGACATGGATTTGGGCGACGAGGAGGCCTGGGGGTTGGAAGGGGAAACATGGGGCGATCTGGTCCGGTGGGTTTGACAAGCAACGCATTGACCAGGTCAACCGGTTGGTCATGCTGTGGCTGTTCCCCAAATGATAGACTACTGAGTCAGTAGCCTCGTTCCAGCCTCACCAGTTAGCCGGTGTGAGCTGCGAGATGCTGCGAGCCTTCTTGCGAAGACAAGTTTTTGGGTGCCCACGCCCAAAGCGAAAAAAGAACAGAAGCTCCAGCTAGATGATTCAGAGCATCCTGTTCAACCATGCAGCTGAATCCCTGGGTCGCAGCCATTGCCAAACCAGGTAACCCTCAATGAGTTTTGTGGTTTGGCTTGGTTTAGGAGTTCGCACCTGTTTTCTTGTGGGCAAATGGGAACATGCCTACCTCCAAGCCATCCATCCAAACCTTGTGGGAAGCATTCCCATTCACCCGGCCTGGTGTCCAGGGTGGCTGCGAGCAGCAGTGAGTCCTTGATCACCCGTCGCGAGCAAAAATCACCCCTTCAGAGCCCCTTCTGTGCGTCTTCGTTGGCTCGTCCGTCCGGCCGTCCGGCGGTGAGTTGTTTGTTGCTTTATTTTTGTGTGTTTGTTTGTCTGCCTGTGTGCTGGTTTGCTTGTTTGCTTGCTTGCTTACTTGTTTGCTTGTTTGCTTGCTTGTTTGTTTGTTTGTTTGTTTTTGTTCGTTTGAACGTGTCTGTCCGTGTCTGACTGTTTTCGTTTCGCGCTTCTTGGGCGTGTGCGTTTGTTTGCTTGGCTGGTTTGTCGGTATTCTACATGTTTGGCAGCATGTTGTTTGAACGCATCCATGATATCCACGGGTTTTATCAGGATGCTTCAGTCTTGAGAGACGCCAGTGACCAGGTCGTTTATGGCGATACGGGATCAAAGTCAGATACCCTTTGCCTTGAACTGGAGGGTTTCAGAAGACACCAAGGTACCGCACGTGGCATGGGCGATGACACACGCTTTCTACACTGGCCTGTTTGGAAGTGTCCTTGTTCTCCCAAGACTGCCCTTTACCGACCGTTACATCCCTCCGACTAGGAATGAGGCCTTCCACGTGTCCCGGAAAATTCCATGCCGATCCGCAGCGTCCATGGCTCGGTAGTCGCTGACATTGCCACGTCTTGAGCCAGCGCCGCCAGCTTCGCCATGACGGCCGCGGGGCAGGCAATGGTCGCCCCACCCTTAGCAACGAGGGCAGAGTGGCTGCATCTGGGGTATTGAGCCCACACTGTGCCCAAGTGTCGGTCAGGCTGCCTTTCTTTCCAACAGACCTTGGTCAGAGAAAGCCATGCGCTAGCTCCGATTGCCTGACATATGTGTTTTGCATTCTCAGACGTGCCACTCACGTCGGATGATTGCAGAGAAAGCATCCAGTGCACTTTGGCTGTGCGTCCCGCTCTCTGGGGTCGACCCATACGCTTTGAGCCGGGAGGTAGTGGAAGCTCAGGGTGCCCTTCCATTGTTGGGCCAACCATGCGTTGCGTGTTAGTTTTCCTGAAGCCTCAGGTTGGTTTCTAAAGAGAAGGACAGGGTGACACCTCAAGCAGTGCTCAAACAGCATGATCACATTCCGGCATCTTCATCTCTTGGCGTACTTCTACCCAGGCCCCTTTAAGTTATTGAGATTGATGTGTAGAAACCACTGTTTCAGCTCTCTCCACCAAGGGCAACAGATGGTGTTGGATGCTTCTAAGATGATGTGGCAAGCGCGAAGCAGTCCGGCAAAGGGCAATGTTTACACAAAGAGCACCCTTTCCATAGGCCCAGTGCTTTGTACCAGTGAAACATTCGGAACAATAGCTTTGACGTTGGATCAAGAGTGGACAGAAATCAAGCTGGTCGGGGCCAAGCGTGAATCGCCACATGAATTCACCGGTTTGATTTGCCACATGGATGTGGCTCAAAATTGCAGAGCTAGGGTTACGCAGGTTTCAGTCTTTGGATCTATTTACCAAGGTGCCATTTGGGTACGTCGTTTTGAGCCACAGCCACATGTTCCATGGATGCTGAGCCAATGCAAACACAGTTTGCCAAGGTGCTGGTGCCGTTAAGGCCCCAGTCGGCCATGACCTTCATCAATGACCGGCGCTCAGATTGCCATTGATGGCACTCTGGGACCCTGACCGGCTTTGTAGAAACGTTGCCCAAATCCTGAGGGCAACGCGGGCATTTGAAATGAGTCTTGAACATGATGCGCGAACGCAGGAGCGGTTTGTTTGGAGGAAACATAGCTCAGCCCAATCAGGTCACCCGATGTGTGTTTGTACGTGCCTGACTGATCCCATCTGCAGATTGGCAGTAACATGCAGTAACATTGACTTCCAGTTCGGCCGTCTCTCGGTCTCCTTCCAGCGGCTTTGTGAAAACTAGCCCTGGAGCCGTTTCCATCTCAGAATCAGCCATTTCAACGGAAGAACCATAACTCCAACGAGCTCCAAAAAAAACCAAAAAAAGCTCCCAGCCATTGACAGCCGGAACCTGACGTTCGAGTTGGGGCTCCTGGTTTGGGTTCCATCTTCCTTGGGCGTCGGCTCCGGCTCCGGCGGTGGTTGAAAATTCGCGCGGAGATCTGAGGACAAAGATGCGGAGCTCATGGGCATGGTGGATGAGGAAAAGGAGCGCTTGGCTGGAGACCACAGCCGTTTTTTTTTTTTTTTTCCGCAGATCGGGGCCCCACTTGACTGCTCTTGGGCAACGGATCTTTAGACTTTAGCCTTTTTGTTGAAATAAGGGTGTTTTTTTTCCACTAAGGCCTCAAAAAGTCAAACACTTTTTGGGAAATAAAGGTGTTCTTTTTCACTAAACCCTCAACAGGTCAAACTTTTTGCAGGGGGGTTTAAGAGCAACCAAGAGAGCGGCGGTTTTCCTGAGGGGCCTCCCTCTTGTTACGGTCTCCATGGCTTGAGCAGTTCCGGCGGGTTCTCCAATTTGGGCACGGTGTGTTCAGGGCTCCTTAAAAGATACATTTTGCCCATTTCAAACCTGGCTTTTTCCACCAAAATACAGGGAAACCACCATTTACAAGACAATGTTCAGGTGTATAATGTAAGGATCCCTGTGTGTTGGTTGGAGGTTGTTTTTCGTGCTTTGCTTCGGTTTCCGACTGCTGCTTTTGCTCATATATTGTTGCCAAGTGTTTGGAGCTACATATTGTCACGAGGCTGACAGCTGCACTTGATTTGATGCAATTGCCTTGACCACAGGTGCTGGGCTGATTTCTGTTGCCCAGATTTGAGGTAATCCCTTGCGCCGCTTTCGGCCGCCAAACGGTTCTCAGTGCCTTTCTCCGTGATTCATCCGGCCCATGCGACGCACGAAAGGCGGCTATAAGCGTGGCTATGACTTATATCACCGCCTGAGGCGGAAGTGGATCAGAATCTGAAGAAGGAGCAGCAGATCAAGGCGGAGACCGGGAGGGCCGCATGTTTTCCTTGTTCTTAGTACCCTGGGCCAAACCAAATTGCCGACTTCGAGCATGTCAGGTGATCACGGACACATCACGCCCCGTGCTTGCACACAAGGAACCCTGACACGTAGCTCCAAGCCCTTGCATTCCGAAACTGGTCAAGTTGTCCGCAGTGGATCTAGCAAATAGCGAGCTGGCCCTCAACATGCTCTGAGATAGACGTGCTACTCATTCACTCGGCATCTCAACGTGCTGGTGGATGACTCGGCGCTGGATGCATTTTGCTCTTTACCGGCTGCCCGAGGGGTTCAGAAGCTCAGAGGACGAAGGTGACGGTTGCACGCCTCAAATTCTAGAGCATCATGTTGACTTTGTCCATGCGCCCGATTTCAAACAGTGTAATTGTTGAGCAAGGTGCCTTCCCCAATGTATCCAAGGTTAGCATGTTTCTAAAAGGGATTGCCAATTAATTGAGGATATCCCTCCTGTAGCTGCTGATGTGAAGAGATGGCAGCCCAGTCATTGTGGGCAGTTCCACCAACAAAGCAAACTGACACCTTGGGTGTGTCCATTCCGCCCGACTTCTCCGGCTTCTATACAGATTTGGCATCAGGTTAATGGAGATAAAAGTTCGAAGCAAGTTTGCTTGACTTTGGACCTTTTCTTAGGAAGGCAGGAATACACAGCTGACTCAAGTGCTTTCAACAGGGACCTCAACTGGTGGTGGGTTCACATGCTCCCCATTTGAACGCTATATCCGGAAAAAATGGGTGGGGTTACATGTTGTCCTGATCGAATCAAAACTATCCAACAATGAGTGGTTACTTTGTTCTTTCCTTCATCTTGGTTTTACACCTGTTCCCCCTTCAATTAACCATTCTATCCAAAATCCAAACAAGATCCAATCAGCTCCCCATACACACACAGACATTCTCACTTCCTTTTTTCCTTTAAACCTTTTGGGAGTACCATTTTGGTGGTAACGACAAATGTCTAGACTTGTTTGTTGTCCAATCCACTGGATCGGAAGTGATCAATGGCGTTTTACACTTCCCTCAAGCGTTCCCTCGCGCCTTTTACACGGAGTTGAAGCCCACGGTTTCAGCGGCGCCGAACCGAGCGCCGAGCGAGCGCCTGGAGGCCGCGGACCTCGCGGAGCTGCGCGCGGCGCGGAAGGAGCTGCGGAAGGGCGCGATCGGCCGGAGGGAGGCGGGGGGACGGTGGGCCGGTGGGGTGGGTCTCCCGGGCGCTTTGGTGAACGCTTTGGGAGGCGTTCGTGGGGCTGTGTGTCTCACGAATTTGGGTGGTGTCCTTTTCGGTTCAAGAAAAGCCATCCAAAACGAAAAAAAGCCATCCAAAAGAAGTCCTCTAGTTTGAGACATGGGGCTATGAAAAAAACGGGAACCTCAGAATTTCTTGGTGGACAGTGGACTGGAATTCCCACAAACGGATGGGGAACACCCACAAACGGATGATGGGAAACAACTGTAGAACCACCCCACGGGTGTTTCTCACACTTGGGGACCGATTCATTTCTCCAGGTAGGTTGCCTTTCTGGTTCCCAAGAAACACCATCCAAAAAGGGGTCCCCTATTTTGAGAAACCCCTATGAGTGGCTGTAAATTTTAGGACCGGGACTCCCGTCTAAATGATGTCCAGCAAAGGGTACCCCTTAAACTGTCATGCCCATGTGGGTATTTTTGTTCATTAGATATTCTTGGCGGACATCATTTAGGCGAGTTGTTTGGTCCACTTGCCATGTTTGGAACCCGTGTTTGTACTAGCCGCCTTGGTGGGGGCTTAACCCTAAAGCCACAGCCAAACTAGCCGCACACCCAGCACAAATGAAACCCACCCAAAGTCCAGCCCAATCCCACCCAACAGCAGCTTTTGCCGAGCCTAAACCGACCCAAGACCCACCCTCTTTAAGATCTCACCCGGCCCATAACTCACCAGAAATTGGTCTCAACTGCCACCAGCGCCACCAGTCCTAGCTCTAAGTGAGGCCGGTGCTGGGGGTGCGGCCACCCCACCGACCGACCGACCGACCGACCGACCGACCGACCAGCCGAACAAACAAACAAACAAACAAACAGACAAACAAACAAACAAAGGAACAAAGGAACAAAGGAACCAGCGATCGAACACAGAGACACACACCCGCCACAGCACCATGTTGGGTTGCGTGCTAAGATTGGCGGCAATGGGGCACCTTTTGGTGTCCCTTGAAGGCGTTCAGAGAAGAGTCCCTCCTTTTTGTCAGACAGACGCATATTGCATGGTATGTCTCACAATGGCGAACCGATGTTTGGAGGGTGATTGAATTCCGTCAAGGCAGGTTGCACAGGTGCTCAGCAAGGGCCTCGTTTGTTCTGTCGGGGAGCACAACGTGATGCATTCAACTTGTGCTCATGTTTTGCAAATTTATACCATTGAATGCTCCAATTCTGACTGTGGTATTTGCGAGATTGTGTGAGACATTTAGCCACTTTGGTGGTTTCTGAACCGCTTCAGTGCACTGAATCGCTCGGGCTTTTTGGGAAGTTTGGGACAACCCCACTGCCCCCCCCCATTCTCGGGCGGCTACTTAGTCAAACGTCTGGATCTGTGGCTGAGGGTGGGGCACGCTATCGATAGCCTCCATCCCCGTCCATGCAGGTCTTAGCAAAGAGCGCGGCCGCTTCGAAGCCAGAGAGGGGTGCGCCCTCAATACCTAGCTTCATGCACCTTGGCTTCCATTTGCTTAAGAATATGTCTTCTTTTTTTAAAACAAAATCCCCTGTTGGTCTTAAAGGGAATCTATGACTACTGGAACTATTTCTTAATTTTGGGGCTAAAGCAAATGAAAGCTGGTTGCCGCTTTATGGCCCCCAAGGCGGGCCGTTGTCCGGCTCGTGTTGCCCCATTCAGGTAAGAGGCCAGCTCGGCCATTTGGACAGCTCTTGAGTTTGTTTGGAGTGGCGATTATAGTCTTGTGCGGTAAGTTAAACTACAGTATTTGAAACCCAACGCGTAGCAATCGCGTGTGGAGGGGGCAATGGATTCAGCCTGAAATGATCCTAAACCCTTTGTGTGTGTGTTTTCCATGGACTGGTGCCTTCCTCGGATAAGGGACTGTGCTGCAAGATTGGCCGTCAGTATGCCTCCCCTTCCGGCTGTCCAGATCGTGTGGCTCCCCACATTGACTTGTAAACAGGTCGGTGGACAATGTGTCGAAGAAACGGTTTGTAGATGTCAATTCTTTCTGCCAATCCTCCCTGGGAATGTTTGGCACTCAGGAAGGTGAAATCCGCCAAGACAACCGCTTCGCCGACAGGAGCGAGCTGCACCTGTCTGACAGGTTGAAATGAATGCGTATAGCAAACCCACGACGCATGTCCAACATTCTGCCAGCAAGAGGATCAGCCTCCCAGAGACAGATGCCGCATGGGCGCATCTAGAGTGGATAGCTGTGTCAAGACTACTTCCGCCTGGTGCCTTGCTTGGGTATGTCTCAAAGCAGGAATTCTTGCTGGTTTGTTCCAAAAGCAAGGCGGCATGAAACCAAGCGTTTGGAAAGAATCCCAGTTACACGTCACCCATCAGCCATGCGTCTTTTTTCTCATCCCCTTCGGGCCGGAAGGAGACCAGGATGCGGAGGAGCCTGAAGAGAAGAGACCCAGACTTGAGGACAGATGCGCGGACAAAAGCCGCCCGCCTCCCAGGGTCCCAGTGACGCCCGCATCCTTAAAGGAAGCCTCTCGAAAGGAGTCCTGTCCTCAGCCAAAGGGGAGCTTGCCATGGTGCAAAGATAGACACGCATATACCACGGGGTTGGAGTTTACGGAGCAGAAGCACCATTGGTGAATGACAGATCTTGCAGCCTGGCCTAGAAGTCTGTTTGGTGTGTTTGCAAGCTCAACAATGCAGGGAGCTTGTGGAAGTGTAGAGTCGTTCCGATAATTTGTGGAGCCGCAGATGCTGCTCTTTAAAATCTCGTGATCTCGTTTGACTGTGGGCTCATCCTAGGACTTGTCTGCCAGGAATAGCCACGCTACCTAATGCAGTGCCAGGACATGTTTGCCACGTCACGTACCCATTGCTTCAGTCTTTGCGATGTGTTGGGAAGGGTTCTAGCTGCGAGAAAAAACAATCCCATGTTGGTAAGCTCAGTTTGGCAAACCAACCAGGTCTGCTCGCAAACCAACAGAAAAAAAACAAGGTACCCTTATTCCAAAATCTCTACTGGAGGACCTAGATTCCTTTAGGCTTCCCTTTCACATCTTTACACCAAGCCCAAAAACATATTTGGCCAAGTCCCGCTTTCCCATCTCAAGTCCTCTGCGAGACATATTTGTTTGCTGAGGAACCAATCGAGGGAGGGCGTCGGACCTTTTGGGGCCCACGAGTCCTTGGGGCTGGGTTACGTGGACACAGCCTGCCTTGGCGCAACTTTTGCGCTTGGACTTGAATGGAGCTTCTGGGAAGGGGCAAAGGGCAGTCCAATGGCACCAAGGATTTTGCGGAGCGAGTCCCTTTTGCGGCACCAAAATTGGGGGCTTGCAAAAAACCAAGGGACCTAGATTTGCGAATTGGCACTGTGTTTACGTTGGTTGAGTTTAAAGGGAAGCCCACCCAAAAAATGGAGCACAGGCAGTAGATGCCCCACTTCTCAAGTTGGGGTGGGACCGCCCTTGCATGCCTTAGGAGCCCGCTCCTGCATCTGGTGGTTTGGGCGGCCTGGGCGGCTACGCGCTGGGGAGCTCAGATGGCAGCCAGTGGCTTCATTTGTTTGGTATTTGTTTCACCAGTGTTGCTTGATGTTTGCTTGTTTTGTTTTGCTCTATCAGTGTTTTGCTGGTTTGGTATCAGTGTGTTGCTTGTGTGTTTGCTTGATTGTTTGTTGCTTGGTTGATTCGCAATGTGTTTGAAGAGTTCACGGGGGAGGCCAAGGTTTGGCAGCGAAGGTCAAACCACTGTCATTCTGCTGAGCCTGTGGCCGTCTCTTGCCCCAATGGCCCCTTTCTTGACTGGTGTTCAAGAGTGGACACAGAAGTCGGCGTCTACTGTTTTGTGGATCGACTGGAGGCTATTTCGCTCTTTCCTGCCTGTTTGCCGTCCCTTGGAACCAATACTCATCTGGCGCCAGAGCCTGCATCTCAAAATCCTAATCACTCGTGCAACCGAATTGACCCGATCGACGCTGGGATGACCCAGCCGCAGCCGGTTCTGCTTGGTTCTCACAACAAGCATCAACTGGTCTTGCCTGTCTTTGATGACTGCTGAGACTGTTCATGCGAGTCCTTTGCACAATTATTTCACTGCATATCGCAGCACCTGACGCATGTAAATCCATCGAATTGCCTCAAGCGAAGCTGGGATGACCCAGCCGCAGCCAGTTCTGCTTGGTTCTCGGACAAGCATCAACTGGTCTTGCCTGTCTTTGATGACTGCTGAGACTGTTCATGCGAGTCCTTTGCACAATTATTTCACTGCATATCGCAGCACCTGACGCATGTAAATCCATCGAATTGCCTCAAGCGAAGCTGGGATGACCCAGCCGCAGCCAGTTCTGCTTGGTTCTCGGACAAGCATCAACTGGTCTTGCCTGTCTTTGATGACTGCTGAGACTGTTCATGCGAGTCCTTTGCACAATTATTTCACTGCATATCGCAGCACCTGACGCATGTAAATCCATCGAATTGCCTCAAGCGAAGCTGGGATGACCCAGCCGCAGCCAGTTCTGCTTGGTTCTCGGACAAGCATCAACTGGTCTTGCCTGTCTTTGATGACTGCTGAGACTGTTCATGCGAGTCCTTTGCACAACTATTTCACGTGTAAATCCATCGAATTGCCTCAAGCGAAGCTGGGATGACCCAGTCGCAGCCAGTTCTGCTTGGTTCTCGGACAAGCATCAACTGGTCTTGCCTGTCTTTGATGACTGCTGAGACTGTTCATGCGAGTCCTTTGCACAATTATTTCACTGCATATCGCAGCACCTGACGCATGTAAATCCATCGAATTGCCTCAAGCGAAGCTGGGATGACCCAGCCGCAGCCAGTTCTGCTTGGTTCTCGGACAAGCATCAACTGGTCTTGCCTGTCTTTGATGACTGCTGAGACTGTTCATGCGAGTCCTTTGCACAATTATTTCACTGTATATCGCAGCACCTGACGCATGTAAATCCATCGAATTGCCTCAAGCGAAGCTGGGATGACCCAGCCGCAGCCAGTTCTGCTTGGTTCTCGGATCAACTGACCTGTCTTTGATGACTGCTGAGACTGTTCATGCGAGCCAGCTCGCGTTCTCGGACAAGCATCAACTGGTCTTGCCTGTCTTCTGACAAGCATCAACTGGTCTTGCCTGTCTTTGATGACTGCTGAGACTGTTCATGCGAGTGCTTTGCACAATTATTTCACTGCATATCGCAGCACCTGACGCGTGTAAATCCATCAAATTGCCTCAAGCGAAGCTGGGATGACCCAGTCGCAGCCAGTTCTGCTTGGTTCTCGGACAAGCATCAACTGGTCTTGCCTGTCTTTGATGACTGCTGAGACTGTTCATGCGAGTCCTTTGCACAATTATTTCACTGCATATCGCAGCACCTAACGCATGTAAATCCATCGAATTGCCTCAAGCGAAGCTGGGATGACCCAGCCGCAGCCAGTTCTGCTTGGTTCTCGGACAAGCATCAACTGGTCTTGCCTGTCTTTGATGACTGCTGAGACTGTTCATGCGAGTCCTTTGCACAATTATTTCACTGTATATCGCAGCACCTGACGCATGTAAATCCATCGAATTGCCTCAAGCGAAGCTGGGATGACCCAGCCGCAGCCAGTTCTGCTTGGTTCTCGGACAAGCATCAACTGGTCTTGCCTGTCTTTGATGACTGCTGAGACTGTTCATGCGAGTGCTTTGCACAATTATATTACTACGTATCGCAGCACCTGACGCGTGTCTTGCAGCCTTCGATTTCAGCATTGCGGACCAGTGAGCCAAGCTGATTTCGGATGCAATCGTGTATTATCTACCAGCGCTGCATGTGCGACATGCCACATTCAGGAGTTGCGGAGCAGAGCTGTTTTACTGCTTTCTGGTTTCCATGTCGGGACACGTACTTAAAATGCTGAGCAATGAAATGCATCGGGAATTTTTGCTCCCGGACCGAACGCATGGAAGTGCCCCATTTTTGTCGGCAGCATTGGGATGCTTGGCAGTGTTGTATTAGCAGGTTGTATTGGCAGGTGCGCGTTGCATGCTTTCAGGCGCTACTAACATGCTTCGACAGCTGCGAAACGATACAGGACGTCCGAACCCCGAATGAATACTCTCCAGAGAAGTAAATTTGACCCTGACTCCTGCTTTGCTTTGTGTGGATGGTTCCCATCAGAATGAGCATAATATGGCTATGGGTCAAAACCCCGTACCCCCAGTAAACATCCCAATCCCCACTAAAACAGGTTCTAAAATGGGTGGTGAATTCCAAAATGGGATCCCATTGGTGTTGAACCACGGCCATGGCAGCCGCATCCCGTGCAACGGCAGAAACCAGCGGCGCTGCCAGGTCAGACAGCGACGAGGAGGAGGGCTCAGAGGACGCGGCATAGGCTGCGCAGTGGACAGTGCGCAGCCCGTTTCACGTTTCGTGTCACCGACAAAGTCTTCACGGTGAAAGCTCCGTCTCTCCGGGAGTCTAGGGCACCGATTCAATTTGTTGGTTTCTCAGATTGTCTCAGTTTCCCTAGCTCCATGGATCCCGTTTGATTGACAACTTTGGTCTTGCGGCATGCTTGACTTGAAATAGACATGGAGCTTCCTTTTGTGACCCCTGGCTTCTGGAGGGCACAAGTGCAAGGAGCAGTTAATGCCATTGATGCCATTGATCCTGACAAGGGGTCGAGGTTGCGGAGATATGCGGGTGTCGATCTTTGCAGCGAAATGCCAGAGTCGCTTGGTTTAGACAATGTTGCTTTGAGTGTGCGACCAATATTTGCCAAGCATTCTGTCATGTTGACTGGAGTTTGTCCACGACGCTTCTAAGCAAGCAACTACATTAGTGACTCACTCAGACATGCTACAATATCCCAGTGCTAGCGAGTATGTTTGCGGAGTTTGTATGCATTCCTTTGTGCAAAGGCGACTGACAGATCAGGCGTCAAAGGTTTGTTCCGCCACCCTTTGTTGTAGGATGTGTTCCGAAAGCAAGACGGGGGTGACCTTTCAGAAAGAATGCCGAACTAGATAGAAGTTATCAGGATTGTAGTTTCCAACATCTACAAGCCACATCAGCAGGCAGTGTATAAGTCTGCTTGTTATAAGCCCGTTCCAACTTGCCAGAGGTGGTTGAGCCGCACGAGCTTTAGCACCAGTTCTTAGTCTCTATATTTGGGTGAACCTATGTTTTTAGTTGCAGCTGGTGTGTGTCGGGGTTGTGAGTTGTTCCTTCATTGTTCACGCTTTCGTGGGCACACATTGACATTTATTGGAGTGTTCTGCGTTTGAGGATTCGTGCCTGCAATATGTTTCTTAAGATGATATAACTTGTGCATATACATTGATATACGTTCCGTATGTACCTCCCAAGAGGGTTGCTGAGACATACAAACACTAGATCGACGCTATACAAAGAGGGTATATTCCCTGTTTCCCTCTTTGTAGTTGTTTGGGGTCGTTCAAATCATCTTAGGACTGCATGAAGCCGCAACAAAGGAGGTTGGGATCATCTGCGTAGCTGTTAGTCACCCGCAACAAGTAAGTGAGAAGACGCCTACCGCAGCAGCACGTATCACACCTCACTCCATCCATCACAACAACATGTGCCAGACCACCCAATAGACCATCCATCAGACCAACACGAACTAGACTACCCACCCGAAGGACAGACCAGCCACCCCAACAAACCACCCACCAGACCAAGCCCCAGACTCACCACACCAGACCGCCCCACACAGGGCAACACTAACCCCTTCACACTGCCCGGGAGAAACAACAATTCTCAGGCCGCGAGTGCCAAATCCGCTCAGAGGGCCCCGGTGCCTTTGGCCCCTGCGCTTTTGGCACATCGCCGCATGAGCCAATGGGATGAGTGCAGAGGACTTTCAGGCAAGGGCGGTTCTCGCCGAAGGATGGTCGCATGGGCTGTACATCTCTGAGTCCGGCGGATTGTTGATGACACAGGCTGGGTTGACAAGGCGGTTTAACTGCGCAAATAATGCCTTCCGCAATTGCCGAAGAGAGGTCTTTGTTGAGTGCAATATGTGCGAGACGGGGAGCATGTTGTATGTTTGTCGATGCAAGCACTTGAATCATGTTGAAAGCAAGTTAATCTGAAGCATCAGTATCGAACCATGCAGAAGGAGTGCTATGTGCTTGCCCGTTCCCTTCTGCCTTTGCAGTGTCAACTGGCAAGCATGCATACAGCCTCTGTTCGCTGCCAGTACGTATGACGCAAAGAACGCTCAGAACGGATCGCGTTGCGCCGTGTTGTGTGTGCATATGGTTGTTGGGCTCCAAGCTCAATGGCACCAAGGATCTTCAAGACAACATCTACACCTTGCAGTTGGTTTGGTTTGGTATTTTGTCATTGAACTTGTTCGCTTTGGATCCATAGGTGTCCTTTTTGGCAGGTTTGCTTAGAAAATCGGCCGGGCCCTGGTTTAGATGAGGTTTATGCCCCATCTAAACCAGGGCCATCGATTTTCCCAAAAGGCCACCTTTTGGATCCGTTTCCTTGGCCTGTGCGAGGGCAACCGATCCAACAGTCGCACGACCCGTTCCGCCAGATGGTTAGGAAGTTGAGCGCAGTCATGCTTTCTAGATCTGTGATTCCTGGTAGAACACGTCCTTTCCTGGACACAAGCTATGCACACTATGATTGGAGGCGTTGAAAGCCTTATGCCTGTGTGGTTGGTTGATCCAACACCATATGTCGGGTTGACCAACTGCAGAATATGTCTTGGGCAGGCTTGCGGATGGACAGCGTGGGACAAACCTTCGAAGCCCGTCCTTCCACGAGGTTTGTGAATCTTTGCTTTGACCGTGACATACTCTCTTAATGTTGACCCCGTATTAGTATGTAACCCACCCCCCCCCCCCTCGAAGGTCGGGAAGGTTTTGGGGGGGAAGACTTTTTGCCACCCCCCCTAAATAATCTGGAGTTGAGTTTCCATTTGTTTAGTATTGCTGGAGCTCCCTTTTGAGATTTGGAATTGAGTTTCCATTTGATTTAGTATTGCTGGGGCTTCCTTTTGAGATCTGGAATTGAGTTTCCATTTGATTTAGTATTGCTGGGGCTTCCTTTTGAGATCTGGAATTGAGTTTCCATTTGATTTAGTATTGCTGGGGCTTCCTTTTGAGATCTGGAATTGAGTTTCCAATTGATTTAGTATTGCTAGGGCTTCCTTTTGAGATCTGGAATTGAGTTTCCATTTGATTTAGTATTGCTGGGGCTTCCTTTTGAGATCTGGAATTGATTTTTCCTTTGAATTAGTATTGCTGGAGCTTCCTTTTGAGATCTGGAATTGAGTTTCCCTTTGATTTAGTATTGCTGGAGCTTCCTTTTGAGATCTGGAATGGAGTTTCCATTTGATTTAGTATTGCTGGAGCTTCCTTTGGGGGGTGGGGCCGATGGACCGCATTAATTAGGGGGGGATTATTAATTGGGGGTGTTAGGGGCCAATGTGGGGTGCTCTTTGAAACCTTCTAAACTTGCTTTGTTTAGTAAAGAATTTAATAGGACATCGACAATCTCAGAACACTTTTTGTTTTTGTGGTTTGGTCAGGCCCAAAAGTATCCACCAAGCTTCAAGATGAGAGTGGGAGGTGGAGATGAGAGCCCTAAGCAAGGCAGCAGCATGAAGAGAAAGGTACCAGAAGAAAGCATGAGCCCATTTGAGACAAAGCACCTTTTCAGCACACCATTCAGAGAAAGCATGGCAAGCAGCATGAGTCGATTCAACATCAGCAGCATCAACTAGCACCAAAAAACAGTTTACATTGTAATGAGCTCAAGAAGCAGTGGAGAAAATGAGATAGCAGCAGCCATCTGGGGGAGGGACCGGTCTAATGGGGGGGGTTGTTTTGCATCATTTTTTATTTGGGGGGTATTTTCTGAGATATGAATTGTTTAGTATTGGGGGGGTCCACCCGGACCGGACTAATAGGGGGGGGGGATTATTAAAACAGGGTCAACATTACTCTGGTCGATTTTTAGCAGAGTCAAGTTCAAATGATGATGTAGTCAAAGGAAGTTTAACAAGAAACTTCCGTAGTACTGGAACTAAATGAGCTAGCTGCTTTGACATATAGCTATGACAGGTAGCTAGCATGACAAATAGATAGCTTTGACATATAGCTAGCTTGACAGATAGATAGCTTTCCAATAGGCTTGCATGACAAATAGATAGCTTTGACATATAGCCAGCTTAACACATAGATAGCTTTCCAAAGACTAGCATGACAGATAGATAGCTTTGACATATAACCAGCTTGACAGATAGATAGCTTTAAGATACATGGATGTGCGCGAAAAAAGCTACGAGAAAAGCTGAAATCAGGAGAGCTGGGGGATAGCAAGTTGCAGAAACGTTGGTGCCATGCGTGAATTGGGCTTCCGGACAGTGCGCAAACCACCTCGGTCGCGACGCCTGTACGGAGGCGGTCTCGGAACGGTCCCGGAACGGTCTCGGAACGGTCTCGGAACGGTCTCGGAGACGGGACCATTGGCACGGCCGCGCGAAGGTTTCGCTAGGTTTGAATTGCGTGGCAGGTGCAGCACTTTCGCAAGGTCAAGTATAGATTTCGTGGCAGGCGCAGCACTTTCGCGAGGTCGAGTACAGATTTCGTGGCAGGCGCAGCACTTTCGCAAGGTGCTGCGTCCACTTTCTGCGAGCTGGGGGATAGCAAGTTGCAGAAACGTTGGTGCCATGCGTGAATTGGGCTTCCGGACAGTGCGCAAACCACCTCGGTCGCGACGCCTGTACGGAGGCGGTCTCGGAACGGTCCCGGAACGGTCTCGGAACGGTCTCGGAACGGTCTCGGAGACGGGACCATTGGCACGGCCGCGCGAAGGTTTCGCTAGGTTTGAATTGCGTGGCAGGTGCAGCACTTTCGCAAGGTCAAGTATAGATTTCGTGGCAGGCGCAGCACTTTCGCGAGGTCGAGTACAGATTTCGTGGCAGGCGCAGCACTTTCGCAAGGTGCTGCGTCCACTTTCTGCGAGCTGGGGGATAGCAAGTTGCAGAAACGTTGGTGCCATGCGTGAATTGGGCTTCCGGACAGTGCGCAAACCACCTCGGTCGCGACGCCTGTACGGAGGCGGTCTCGGAACGGTCCCGGAACGGTCTCGGAACGGTCTCGGAACGGTCTCGGAGACGGGACCATTGGCACGGCCGCGCGAAGGTTTCGCTAGGTTTGAATTGCGTGGCAGGCGCAGCACTTTCGCAAGGTCAAGTATAGATTTCGTGGCAGGCGCAGCACTTTCGCAAGGTCAAGTATAGATTTCGTGGCAGGCGCAGCACTTTCGCAAGGTGAAGTGTAGATTTCGTGGCAGGCGCAGCACTTTCCCAAGGTCAAGTGTAGATTTCGTGGCAGGCGCAGCACTTTCGCAAGGTCAAGTATAGATTTCGTGGCAGGCGCAGCACTTTCGCAAGGTCAAGTATAGATTTCGTGGCAGGCGCAGCACTTTCGCAAGGTCAAGTGCCAAATTCGTGGCAGGCGCAGCACTTTCGCAAGGTCAAGTACAAAATTCGTGGCAGGCGCATCACTTTCGCAAGGTCAAGTACAGAATTTGTGGCAGGCGCAGCACTTTCGCAAGGTCAAGTGCAAAATTCGTGGCACGCGCAGCACTTTCGCAAGGTCAAGTACAGATTTTGTGGCAGGCGCAGCGCTTTAGCAAGGTCAAGCACAGATTTGAGCAGCCGGGGCTCGAAAATCGCAACTTTTAAGTACGAAAGTAGTACGCGAAGTCAACTTTCGCAGCTGGGGCTTGAAAATCGCAACTTTTAAGTACGAAAGTAGTGCGCAAAGTCCACTTTCGCAGCCGGGGCTTGAAAATCGCAACTTTTAAGTACGAAAGTAGTACGCAAAGTCCACTTTCGCAGCTGGGGCTCGAAAATCGCGACTTTTTAGTACGAAAGTAGTACGCGAAGTCCACTTTCGTAGCTGGGGCTCGAAAATCGCAACTTTTAACTACGAAAGTAGTACGTGAAGTCCAGTTTCGCAGCTGGGGCTCGAAAATCGCAACTTTTAAGTACGAAAGTAGTACGCGAAGTCAACTTTCGGGGATTGAACATCGCAACTTTTAAGTGCAGAGAAAGATGGGTAGATAGATAGATCAATAAACAGATATAGAGATAGCTAGAGAAATAGATAGAAAGAGATAGAGAAACAGAGATAGACAGAGATAGATAGATTTGTAGATAGATAGACAAATAACTAGCTAGATAGATAGAGATAGAGAGATAGAGAGGTAGATAGATAGATAGTAGATCTATAGATAAATCGCAACTTTTAAGTACGAAAGTAGTACGCGAAGTCAACTTTCGCAGCTGGGGCTTGAAAATCGCAACTTTTAAGTACGAAAGTAGTGCGCAAAGTCCACTTTCGCAGCCGGGGCTTGAAAATCGCAACTTTTAAGTACGAAAGTAGTACGCAAAGTCCACTTTCGCAGCTGGGGCTCGAAAATCGTCGACTCGAAAATCGCAACTTTTAAGTACGAAAGTAGTACGCGAAGTCAACTTTCGGGGATTGAACATCGCAACTTTTAAGTGCAGAGAAAGATGGGTAGATAGATAGATCAATAAACAGATGTAGAGATAGCTAGAGAGATAGATAGAAAGAGAGAGAAAGAGACAGAGAAACAGAAAGAGAAAGAGAAAGAGAAAGAGAGAAAGAGAGAAAGAGAGAAAAAGAGAGAGAGAAAGAGAAGCAAGGGGCCAAGGACAGTTCTCCAAACTATAGTTGTTCACTGCTTTGAAACTTCCGCCCCCCGGCTCTGCCGGACCTTACTTGTAGCATTCTTCCTATTAGTAATAGTCGGCAAATCTGGTGTTGATAGTCATTGCTGAGCTTCTTGCTAGCTTGTAGGAAAGATGAAACTATTGCTTTATATAGACATTACCAGAAAGCCTTGGTTCTGGGTGCTTCTGGAACATACCGCTTTTTGGGTTAGGTAAACTTTCCTCCATCTGAAAGCAGGTTTCTGAACTTTTCGACTTCCATTTGCTTAAGCCAGCTGGAAAAGAATGACACAAAATCCAGTAGTGATAGCTTCCCTTTAACACCAACAATTCACGTGGAACCCAACATGGAAATGGTCCCTTATAAAGGAAAATCGTCTTCCAGGACCCCTCTGTCAGGTTCCATGTTTGTGGATGGGAGGGTACCCATTTTCTTGGGTTGGATTAAAGGGAAACCAAAAGGAACACCACCGTCTGTTTTTTGACGAGGATTCCATATTCTGACACATACCCTTTTCAATTGAGGTGGACAAAGGGACCTTGACGTCCTGGAAGTATGGACGCGTTCATCCCCAGCTTTGACATAAACTCACATGTAGGTCGGAACTGGAACTGGGGGTACCACTGCCTCTCACACAAGCAATATCCTATATAGAACGACCCTGTTCCGCCATCCTCCCAAGGTCACACTATCCAGAATCCTCCATCAACTCGCCATTGTCAACGCATTATGGTGGATCCAACAAAGGACATCAATGCAGGAGGCATTGTGTTTAAACCTATAGTTTCATCTCTCCTACAAGCTAACAAGCTACCAAGAAGCTCAGCAATGACTATGAACACCAGATTTGCTGCCTAAGAGAAAGGATGCAACAATGTCTGAGCAAAGAAAATCGCTCTCCACTTGACTGCTTTTGGGCAACGGATCTTTGGACTTTAGCTTTTTGGTAAATACAGATGGTGACCTGGTCATATCAAAACAATATGCATGACTGTTCCATGGACCAAGTTTGGTTGAGGTTGGAAGAGAGATATCCCACACTATATACAGTTTTTTTTTTTTAAATCAAACCCCCAACTTGTTGGGTTCACTTGTTGCAGGCGCTGCGCATGTGCCAGCTGCGGCAGCTCTGCCGGGACAGCGGCTTGGAGCTCACTGGCAACAAGCCGCAGCTGGCCGCGCGCCTCGCAGAAGGTCGCCACAGAACCCAGGCGCGCAGAGGGGGAGCTTTGGGGCGGGCGCCCCCCCCCAAACCTGGGTGGTCCGTTCAGCGAAACCAAGTAAAAACCAACAAATCAAGTAAGTTGAACCAGCCATCCGGTTCAACTTACTTTATTTGTTGGTTTTAGTTGGTTTAGCTGGACGGACAACCCAGGTTTGGGGGTTCTCTTCCGTTTCCATTTCCAAGTCTGGCGCGGTTTCAAGGAGTTTGAAGAATCTTTGGAATTTCGTGGCTCTGCCGAACTTTGGGCTTTGTTTATCGCTCCAGGGAACCACCGGTTCCTGCAGGCTCTCGCGCAAGGCCGCAGTGCCGGAAGTCCAAACAAATTAATCAGGGTGAAAGTTCTTCCTCTTGGGCTTTACGGGTGGAGCAAGTCTGCCCGCTACGAATCCAGCAAAGAGAGCTCCTTCTGGGCGATGACTTTTATACACCAGAAAGACTTCAAGTATTGACCATGCCCGCCCAAAATGAGAGTTGTTTCCACTGGCGTGTTCACTCAGTCCACATCTGTCAAAGGTCGGGCTCGGAGCGGCGAGTCGACAGGTCTCCGAGCAGATGTTGTGAAAAGCTACCTGGGAAGGGAACAAAAAAAATCGTGTCCCGGACTCAAGCTGGAAGGGTCCGGGAATAGTATTAAGAGGCTTCTAAACGTTTGGGGCACTCGGAGGCAAGTTTTTGGAAACACTGCCAACTGTAGACTTTAGCTACCCGATTTGGGCCTTTGAGGGAATCGATCCACATGCCGCAGTCAAGCAAACGAAGCAAACCCAAGCCAACCCAAGCCAACCACCCTGATCCAAGTCAAACACACCAACCTGAAATATGTCAACCAAGCCCCCCAAACCATCCCAAGCCATCTACCCAAAAATGCCCAGCGCTAGATTTGAGCAACCGTCCAACTCTAAGCCAAGCCAACCAAGCCAACCAACCGCAAGCAGCAAGCAGCAAAACCAACCGACGCAATCAGCGCACCAACCCCCGGGCCCCCAACTTTTGCCCCGCGAGCGGGGGCAGCTGGGGCCGTGGCCAGGAGGAGGTGCTGGCATTGCGCCAAGGCTTTGCCGCGAACGGCGTGCGGAAGGCGGCCAAGGCTCGGCACGTGGGACCGAACTTTGGTTCCTTACCCAGAGGGTCTCCTGTTACCTTCTAAGGACGTACTTAGACCCCTTTAGAGCCATCCTCAGAAGGTAGCAAGGGACCCTCTGGGTTAGGGTCCTAATCGTTTGGCGGAGCGGAGCTAGCCGGATTTGCGCGAGAAAGCCCTGGACAACCGAGAAGGCACAAAGCCGCCCGGGACGGCTTTTCCGATTCTCCAGGCGCAGGCCCGCAAGGCCACCCAGCGGAAGCCGGAGCCCGCGGAGCCCGCGGAGCCCGCGGAGCCCGCGGAGCCTGCGGAGCGCAAGGCCAAGGCCAAGGCGAAGGCCAAGGCGGCGAGGACTGTGAACGAGGCTGGGTCTGAGAATGTGGGTCAAAACCGTTTTGGGGATCCCATGTTGGTTGGGATTGGTGAATTCACCACTCATTTTAGGTTACCTATTGTAGTGGGGATGATGTTCACTGGGTGTTGCGATGGAGTGTATGGGTGGCTTTTCCCGTGAAGTGAAGCTAAACATATTCCAAGGGTTTGGGTGTTTGAGGCGGTTCTTGCAGCAAACAGCACGCAAATTTGGGTTGCCTGAAAACCATGCCTTCTGAGTTTCCAAGCCTATGTTACACCTGTTTCCTGCTGATGCATGTACAGGTAGCGGACAAGGTGCAAAGAGGGCAATGTTTTTTTTTTTTTGTGATATGCGGAAGCAGGGCGAGGTGGCCGGAATGATGTGTTTGGGCTGTCTCCCCTCCCCTTGCCCAATATTTATTCACTTGGCCTAGACAAAAGAACACGAAAGGCCCCGAGGCACGGCTTTCAGTGGCCTTCCTTTTGGACTACCCCCGCAGTGAACTGGTTGATGCTTTTGGACGGTTCAGGTTTAAATGGCCACCGATCTTCCGGAGCCAACTCGAGGCCAGGAGATGACGGACCAATAAAACTGATACTGAGCAGGTTGATCCCATGTCCACTCTGCTCATTCATGATTTCACATCATTCTCAGCTGTGTTGACCATTCTTTCTTGAGAGTAATCCGGTGCTGGGCGCGGGTATCCCTGTTTTCAGGGGGACCTAGCTGTTCCAAGGCACTCCCCAGCAACATGAAGACTATGTGCTTTGCCAATGCATGGTTGTTGTTGAGAAACCTTGCACATTTTTGCTTCTTGTGGTTTTGTGGTTGAAATCAGATCCCCACTCAACTGCTAAAATCTGAGATCTTTTGGCTCCCCTTCCAACGTCAACCAGTTGAATGCCTAGGTTTCCCAGTGCCCTTTCACCCTTTTTTGAGGGAGGGTTCCCCCACTAAAACAGACTACAGAACAAAAAGTTGGTACCCTTCTTCCCTTCTCTCCCCTTTTTTTTGGGGGGGTGTTGGGTTCCCCTGCCACAAAGAAATAGGCTACAGACCGTGGGGCAGGGGTGAGGCCTGGGCGCTCCTTTCGCCAGGAGGACTTCCGGAAGCTCATGTGGGCCTTGGAGGACGGCGAGCTGCTCTGCGCCTGCGGGGAAGCCTTGAAGGGACGGAGCCTTTGAAGCGACTAGCTGCGGGCTGCCCACCTCACCTTTGACTTCCCCGTACCTAAGCTTTGGTCCATGTTGCTTGGATGTTAGGCCTTTAACTTTTTGCCAACTAGTGGGTGTTCCATGAAACCACTAAAAGTTAGACTTTTAGCAGGGGAGCAGAAAGCAACCGAGCTGAAGCTACTAGGTGCGGGTTGCCCGTAACAAAAACGAGGTCTCTCCTTGGGCTTTGTCCCCTCGCAGGAAGTTCCTTCTGTTGATTGGGCCCATCATCGTCTTTGGCCCACCGGTCATCATGGTTTGCATATCCGTTTATTAGCTTTGAGGGCCAGCAGTCTTGGTGCTCACATTGCTAGAGCATCCACAAAAGTCAGATTTCCCCCGAGGGAAAACCACAAGATGGACGTGTCTATGCTTTCAAAGCACTGGTCTACCCAGCGCGGAGCGAGTCCTTCCTAGGAACGGCCGCTTCGGGTTCTTTCTCTTCTGCAGAAGCTGCAGCCAAGTGGAGCGACTGGAGAAAGCGGCAGGGCGACTGCAGGCGCGACATCGAAAGTTGCAAGCTGGAGCTTGCATGGCTGTTGTTGGAAAACACTTTACATTGTTGCTTATTGTGGTTCAGTGGGAAATCCCCACTTAGCGGCTTTTTTTATTTGCTCCCCTTCCAACGTCAACCAAGCGTTGGAGCTTGGACGTCCCAGTTCGACAGATCAGGTGTGGGGAAAGCATCAACCCGCAGCTCTTGCGGAGCGGCCGTTTTTAGTTGCTACCCTTTCATAGCGTTTGCTTTTTGAATCAAGCCTCCCCTCGCACGGCACGCTGGTCTCATGAGCGTGCTTGTCATCACTCAAAAAACGGATTCCCAGCTTGGCACATGTAAATTTGAGGCCGCACAACCTGCCAACCGACAGCATCTCTCAGCTCCGCCACCTTCACGGCAAAACCAAGGGACCCTGAGTCATCGACTGCACAATGGTTCCTTGTTCAGAAAAAATGAATCAGCCACAGCAATTGCTCGAGGGTTGATAAGGATTGTGGCTTTGAGACTCTGGCAGGCACCAGGGATATGGAGGGGGAGGGGTGCAAGTACCAAACAGAGTTGACACCAAGGGTCTCTGTGTGTGTGGACCACTCAAGTGACGCCCTCGAAACTCAGTTCACCCCTCTAAATCGTGGCTTTACAGTTCCCACAAGTAAACTTGACCCATGAAAATGTGCACGAAAAGACCCAGTCGGAGGTTGTCCTTCAGACAAAGAGCCAAATTTCAGGACCTCCCCACTCCCGACCTTTCCGGCGAGGGTGTCAACTGCCCTTTCCGGCTCGGTCTCGAGCCCGTATTTCAACATGCAGAGGATGATCCAGGGGGCCATTAGCATGGGCTGTTGAAGATTTGGTAGGGCCGATTCCAGTGGCAAGCCAAGAAGACACAAAAAGCATGGTGCCGTTTTCTATGGTGCAAAGAGTATCCCCTAAAGTGACAAACTCAGGATGAGAATCAACGGTAAGGTGATGTTTTGTTTTTCTCACAAAAGGGTCTGCGGGGGAACCTCCTTTTGGTTGGATTTAACGGAACACAAGTTGCAAAGCGCCATTTTTGTTTGTTTTATTTCTAGACATTGGCCTGGAGGTTTTCGCCGGATTTGTTTTTAGGACGCGGAGCTCGCGGTGGTGCTGTACCTCGAGCTGGAGGCCCTCGCGCCGTCTTCCGTGCGGCTCCACGCGCGGGGCGCCAGGGACTGCGGCAAGCTGGGCGCTTGGGCGGAGGAGGCCGCCTGGCGCCTCGGCGCTTTTGGCTCGCTGGGAAGCGGGAAACGGGAAATGGCTGTGGCGCCAAAAAAACACACGGAAATTCCCAAAATGGCCTTGGAAGTCTAAAACCTGCGTAACCCTAGCTCTTGAATTTTGAGCCAAATGAGCATAGGCTTCCCTTCATGACGGTGTCCCTTTGTCCTCGGCTTTTTTTTCCGGGATTTGGCTTGTCTTGAAGCCAGGCTCCAAGCATAGGTGTCCTTTTTGGCTTAGTGTGGTGAAAAATAGATGGGCTTCACTGGTTTACATGGGGTTTTACAAGGGCCATCTTTTTTTGTTTCCAAAAGGACACATGGAAACGAAGGGAACGAGTGGTGGAGACCGCGGAGAAAACTCGGAGGCCGTGTGGCGCGTGTTTTTTGTTTTGTTTTTGTATGCTGACCCCAATAGGAAGCAAGCCCAGTCTATGGAAATTGGGGGTGCTTTTCCCTGAATTTAGTCAGGAATCATCACTGTTAGAGGGGAAAACCCCGCAATGAATAAATCTGGGGTTGATGAATATGGGGTCAAGGATCATTCAGAACATCCATGGTTGAATTTTGACTCATGGAATATTGGAGCTCAGTGGATTGAAAAGTAGGGATGGGATCCGGAAACCGTGGAAAGTGTGAAGGTGACGGATGGGATCATTCAGGGATCCATGGGATTTCGTTGAGGAAGGGGTCATTGTTGCGGAATTTTGGAGCTTAGCCATGTGTTTGTTCCGTTTGTCTGGCCCAGCTGAGTTGATTCACCAGCCTCGATGAAAGGGGATGCGCTTGTCATCATGGATCCATGTCACAAGTGAGTTTTCCATGACCAGCTCCCATGCCCAATGCTGCTGGTCCTCTTAGCAGCAATGGTATGTCTTAGGCAGGATGGAAGGCTGGCATTCATGCTTACTGGAGGGACATGCTGCGACTGAGTTTAGCTGGTGGTTACTGCCTATGTGTTTTGGTTTCACAATGCCAAAAACAAGCAGGCAGGACGTTCAGAAGGCAGCTAATGGAGAAGAATCAGCATGGGTGTCCTGCATGGTGCTTGTCTTTGGTTTGCCCTACAGGGAAATACAGCCAATTCGCGGCTCTGCCCAAACCGGACCAGCGGTCAGTCCCGCGTTTTAGGCTGGTTGATCTCTGCTTGTGACCTGGTCTCAATCCGATGGAAGCAGCTCTGTGGCTTTCTCATGCCACTCTCGGATCTTGTTGGGTTCATCTCTGCGCCGAAAGGGCAACCGTGCTTGTGGACAGGAAATGTTGCGACCATAGTGCGGCCACCCGCAAAAGCACGCATTGGACATTGCTCGGCTTTGCCTTCAGATTTTGCGTGCTTTGTTTTTTTGGCCGAGGGGGACCATTCTTGGGCAAGGTTGCTGGTGATTTGGAGCCTCGGAGATGGTTGTAAGCTGATCTCCAACGTGTCGATACCCACCCCACCCCACCCCACCCCAGCCCATTCCACCCCTAGCCCCGCAGCGCTGTCTCACAGGTTGGAGGCCAGCGAGCCGCGGGAGGATTGGACCAACCCCAAAGCGCTGCTTTTTACAGAGGACGGCCACTGTAGTTGTTTTGCTGGGTCCCTGGTTTTTGGGGCCTGGCCTCGTTGGCGCCCTGGGTCGATCGAATCTGGTGGTTTGGTCGATGGCCATCAGAGTATTGCTCAACTGATCACTTTAGAGGCGTTTGGTGAGGAAATCAATCGGAAGCGAACGAAAGGGATGAGCCAGCCGGACAATGATTGTAGTTCACCTTGATCGATCTGGCCAGGAGGTTTCCGAGTTTTACCACTTCGCCCTTCGCGCAAGCTGTTCAGCAGAAACCAACTTGCCCCAGGTCAATAGTTTTAGTTCAAGTACTCTGCATTGAACGTGGCCTGTCTTCCATGGAGCACTTGTTCTTTTACTCACTCAATCTCCAACCAGCCTATCCCATGATGCAGGTTCATCGGTTCATCTTCCATGCGCACAAGCAAAGTGCACTCATTTCAATCATCCGGTGCCTGGAAGTGCGAGTATGTCTTCCGGGGGTTTGTTTTTAGGAGGTGGAGCACTTGGAGCGTCGTGGCTACGTCTTCCCCTACGATGACCTCGCGGAGCGCCTGGCACAGCTCGGCGCCGTGCTGAAGAGCGCGGCCGCGGCGGGGGTGAAGGTCAAGGCGGCTTGGTGAAAGGCGGTGCTTTCTTTGCCTGTCCTTTTGGGCTCTGTGCTCCAGGCCATTTTGGTGGGGTCCCATGTGGGTCAAACTAAACCAGGAGATGGCTGTGGGTCAAAAATAGGTACCCAAAACGGAAGCCCGGGAAATGGACACATGGACCAAAGCCTGAATTTTTCTGGTGGTTTAATTTTGACCCAGACCCATATGGATCGCAGGTTTTAGTCCTTGGTTCCATTTAGCAGGGTTCCAATTCAGGTACCTATTTTTGACCCGCAGCCATATGCTCACTACACCCAAAAAGTTTAATCCCACAGCCGCTACCAGGAGTGTCCTGAGAACTGACTACAGTGATGGGCTTGAGGTCAGCCAAGTTTGCAACCATGGTAAAGGGACAACCACTGATCCCCCGTCCTGGAATTATTATAGCAAGACTAAAACTTGGTTTGAGGGCCAATTTGTGTGATACCAAGGAAAGTGACAAAAGACAAATGCCAAACTGCCTCGGACATGGGTCTGTTGTTCTTTAGGGTACCTGATTGGTTTACCTTTAAACCAAAAACCGTTGCGCCATGGTGGTGGTCCGATTCCTGAAAAAGGAGCCACGCCCATATCACCAAGTGTCATTTTCAGCAATGGTGCTAGGCGTGGGCCACCTTTTGTGATGCCCGATGGTCACCTTGGTCACTGCTTTCCTTCCATTTGCTTATTTATTTATTTGTTTATTTATTTTACAAAAGCAGTCCCCTCGTTGGTTTTGAAAGGATTCTATTTCATTACTGCATGGACATGTTTTCTCATTTGTCCAGGGGCGAAAACGCAAATGGACGTTTCTGATTTGACTTTTGTTGCTGCGGCGATTTTTAGAGAACCGTGAGAACCATTCCTTGCCTCTTCGCCGCCCAGTAGATCGGCCCATGAAGATGCTGACCTGTTTCGGCTAGCTCCTCTAATCCCAAGCCGATTCGTTGCAGCATGAATCAACCTGGGCAAAGCCCGGAGATTGCAGTTTGGTTTCCTGGAGAAGAGACAAGACTTCCAGGCTTTTGCAACAGGTCACATGCTTCATTGGCATCAATGACATTCTACAGGACTAGAATCAACTTGTTTCCTGAGATCCTGACAAAATGGCAATGGGTCAAAATCCTGTACCCCCAGTGAACATCCCAATCCCCACTAAAATCCCGACTAAAATCGGTGGTGCACCTACCCCAACTTTATCATCCCATTGGTTTTGACAACCACAGCCAAATACCTGGTTCCTACCCACATTTTCCGGCCAGAAGGGTCGTGTGCCGTTAGGTGGACGCGCTGCCGCCGGCCGTCCAGCGCTATTTGGAGCCGACGCCCTGCGCCAGGCGGACGCCCGGCATGGCCAGCTAGGATTGGTGGTGCGTGTGTGCGTGCGTGCGTGTGTGTGTGTGTGTGTGTGTGTGTGGATGTGGATGTTATGTTGTACAGAATACATATCAATACAGTATGTATGTGTTAGCATATGTATGTAGTAATATATGTATATAGATACAAGTATGTATGTAATGTAATGTAATGCAATGTAATGTAATGTAATGTAATGTAATGTAATGTAACGTATATATGTATGTGTCTCTGGATGTGTGTTGGTATCTGTGCCAGTGTTTGCTTCTGTGTGTGTGTGTGTGGTCTTTGTGCGTCTCTGTGTGTCGTTGTGTCTCCTATGTTTGTGTGTGTCTCTGTGTTTGTCTATTTGTGTGGTTGTGTGTGTGTGCGAGCGTGTTTGGGCATTTGTGTGCGTCCTTATTTGTTTGGTTTGTTTGTTTGGTTGTTTGTTTGTTTATTTATTTATCAGTTTATTTATTTACGTATCTGTTGGCTTGCTTGCGTGCGTGCGTGCTTGCTTGCTTGCTTGGTTTGTATGTTTCTTTGTGTGTTTGTTTGTTGTTCGTTGTTTGTTGTTTGTGGTTTGTTGTTTTGTTGGTTTGCTTGCTTGCTTGCTTGCTTGCTTGCTTGCTTGCTTGCTTGCTTGCTTGCTTGCTTGCTTGCTTGCTTGCTTGCTTGCTTGCTTGCTTGCTTGCTTGCCCTCTTGCTTGCCCTCTTGCTTGCTTGCTTGCCCTCTTGCTTGCTTGTTTTGTGTGTGTGGGTGTTTGGTTATGCGTGTGTGTTTGTGTTTGTGTTTGTGTGTGCGTGTATCAACAGAGACAGAATCAGGGGTGCATCCCTTGAAGCCCCACCAGGTCTGAAAATGCGCTTGCGCGTCCGTGCCGCGATTCATAATAGGGAGGGCCTGGGCGCTGTGCTATTCATCGCCAACAAATGGGTATGGGTCAAACTTAAACCACCAGGGGACCGCAGGTTTTAGTCGTTGGTTCCAAAAAACCAGGGTGCCATTTTGGCTACCCATGTTTGACCCACAGCCAAATGAATATCCAACATTTGTGAGCTCGTTGCAGTTTTTGTTTGGTTCCTAAAAAGCATCCAGAGCCCTTGTCGGCAATGGCCAGGCCGAGTGGCATCGGTGTTCCTTTTCGAAGCGAGCGCCGGTGTTTGAGTGAGTGGCATTTCTTCCATGAATTCAACCCGGAAATTTCTGGGAGGCACTGATTCTTCTTGATACGCAAAGAGCAAGTTCATATCATTTGGTCAGTCTTGAGAAGATTTGAGAAGCAAAGCCCAAGCTCATATCATTTCTTCAGTCTTGCTATGCAAAGAAAAGAACATCATATCCGTTCTTCAGTCTGAAGGAAAGAGCAAACCCAAAGCAACCAAAACCTTCGAGCGCACCTGGGCTCTCCATCGCAGGCTGCGCGGGGAGGCCGAGCAGCTGGTCGCACAGGCGCTCACGCGGGCGCCGCAGCTGGCGCGCATGCGAGGCTTCCAGTGGCAGGCACTTCGGAGACTCGTAGCCCAAGAGACCCACTTGGAGGGCCAACCTACCCCAACACCACTCCCCAAAACTGGAAAAGAAAAAAGAGAAACCTGGGAAATCTCCCGGGTTTCGTAATGTTGACACCAGATTGATGAACCCAGGTTTATAATTGCGGGGTGTCTCCGGGTGAAATGTGGGGAATCAGCCCGCTATTTTGGAGGGCCCCTCACCCCCTACTAATACTGCAGGGGTTGATTAATCTGGGGTCAACATCGCCGAAATCCGGACATTTCCCAGGGTGATGTCCCGCTTTGGGGTGTGGTTGTGGTTGGTAGATTGGCACTTCAGGGTCTCTTGGGCTACCAACAGGCTTTCCCCCACAGAACCGGGCAGTTCTGCAGCAAATACTATGCATGGTGTGCATTGTAGAAGTTGTGAAGTATTGCTTCGTGCTAGCTCAGTGTGTTTGGCATGGGTATAGTAGTGGCTGAATATTCTTAGAGTAATTAGTTATTGGTTGTGTGTGAGTGTAGATTTGAGTTTGTCTTTTCTTGCAGCCAAGATAATATCTAGCTTTTCACTCAAGTAATTATTGTTTTGTTTGCAAGGGAAATCCGCGGGCAACCGTTCCCCATTTCCCGCCCCCCCCCCCCCCCATTTCCCGCCATTTTGAAACCAACAGGCCCCATCTATGGCCTCTGACGATGTGAATGGAGAGGGGGGCCGAATTTGGCGCGTGGGTGCGGCTCTTTGGCTTCCGTTGGCTTGCGCGCACGAGGGGCTGCACCGCGTGCTGGAGCTGGGGGGCCGTTGTCTGCTGGCGGACGAGATGGGCTGCGGCAAGTCCGCCCAGGCCCTTGCGGTGATGGCGGCCTACAACGCCTGGCCCGCGCCACGGAGTGAGTCGCAAGCGAGCCGGAGAACGTGGGGAGCATAGGCGTCCTTTTTGGTAGGTTTGCTTAGAAAAATCGAGGGCCCTGGTTTAGCTGGGGTTTATTCCATCTAAACCAGGGCCGTCTATTTGTCCAAAAGGCCACCTATGGTCGGGAGGGTCAGACGGTGACGTGTTGATGTGTGTTGAAAGGACTTGTGTTATTTGTTTGATTATTTTATCTTGTTGGTTTTAAAGGGAATCGAGTTTACTACTGGAAATATCTTGTATTTGTCCCTCAGGGGGCTTAAGCAAATGGAAGGTCATAGCCTCCAAGTTTGGAGACACGCGGAGCTGAAGGAGCTCTGGCTTCCATGTTCCCGGCTTTCGGTTTTTTTCCTGGATGGTTCGTGGGCGCCCAAATTTTCTCCCCGGCAATTGGGCGATCAACTTTCGGGAGCGCTCGCAGGAAGCTCTGATGCACTGGGGCAAAGGGAACATTGGGTTCTTCTGGGGGTCCCATCTTGTTAGAGCGCGGTTCCGAGAAATTTCGGAGACTTGCCTTGGCTTGGGCATTGGCACTCGCGTCCCCATGCTGGAAGTTGTAAGGGTGACCTGGTGACCCGTATCCAGACACCAGCTGGTCATCAGCACTTGGGATCCTGGCCGCCGCATTCCCCCTTGTCAGAAGGCCGTCTGGACAGAGGGGGAAGTGGCGATGGGGCAAATTCCGTGTTTGGTGTGGTGCGAGACCTGGCTTCAAAAAGCAAGCGCGAGAAAAAGTGAATTTCCTCACTTGCATGCTGGACGTTGGCTCTGTTGTTGGTTGTTGTATTTGGTTTGAGGGCAGCTCGTCAAGAAAAGCACGTTACGTTGTGAATCCACTGGGGGCTGGCTGAAATGAGCTTCCAAGCTCATTCATTTGACAGCTGCCACAAATTATGCGAGAAACAAATGGCAGTGGGTCAAAACCAATGGTACCATTTTAGGTGCACTACCCACTGGGATGTTCATTGGGGTTACAGGGTTTTGACTCATGGCCAAATAGTGCATGCATGGCCTGGATACTTGAAGCCAGCTTACAATTTTTCAGGAATTTGGGGACAGTGGTGTTGTTTTTTTCCATTGAAGGTGATCGGGGGGGGATTCCAAGAGTCCAAGCTTCGCGGAGTTGGCGGCCTCGATCCATGGAGCCTTCCAATGAAAGCGGACACTCCCAGCCTTACGACCCGGACCCATGAAACAGAGGCGAGTGAGACCCATGGGTTGACCGAGGCCGCGGAGCTCCGAGCAACACATCTACAAAACACATGGCTGTGGCTCCTAAAGAACCGGAATTCCAAGATGGGTTGCCTGGGTAAGTGGGACACATGGACCAAAACCCGCGGAGTGCCAAATCTCCAGCTTAATTTTGAGCCACAGCCGAAGCTCCTTGACTTCTAGCTGGAATCTGGCCACTTAAGTCTCATGAGCGGAACCCTGAATGATTGGTTCTCCTTTGATGCCCCCGGACGAACTCCTGGACCACTTTGTGCGTGGTTGAAACCAAACAACACGGAGTCATCAGAAACCAGGGGTTCTGAACCGCGGTGCCTAGGAGTTCGCAACCATCAGTGCCAATACATGGAACCTGACAGGAGTTGTTTGTTGCCAGGAAAATGGTGCAAACCAGGACCCCCCCCCCCGAAATTCTTCAGATTCCTTCAGTAAAAAAGGGTAGGGTAAATTCCCCGCCCCGCTGAAAAGTGATACTGCGGCTGGACAAAATCCATATCGCACAACGAAATGAAGCCATGGTTGACACCATATGGTTCTAGGTCCCCCCAGTAGTGCTCTTTTGGGTGAGGGTTCCCCTACTAAAATCGACTACAGACAAAAGTTGGTACCCTTATTCTAACCTCTCTACTGGAGGACCTAGGGTTTCTTGGCATTTCCGGGGGGAGTCGAAGCAAACCACCGCTGAAACCTGAAAGAAAACGGAAGCCTTGGCTGAGCAGGGCTCCTTAAAAGATCTCCATCTTGCCATTTGAAACATGGGAGGCTTTTTCAACACCAGAATAAAGTTGGATTGCATTTTTTCAACACCAAGATAAAGTTGGACACCACCCTAGTTGCAATGAACCACCATGGACAAGTTGCCATGTTCGATCGGCGTTTTTTCATGCATCCGGATCGCTGCTGAGGTGCTCATCATCTGCCCCGCCTGCATGCGCCTGGCCTGGGTGGAGGAGCTCGAGACCTGGCTGCCGGCGCTGCTGCAGCCCAGGCGGTTTTGTGGCACGGATCCGGCGGGGTTTGGGGGGCCCCGAAGTCACCTCCCGAGGTCCGTTTCGGACTTGTATGGTTTCTTTTTTGGGGGGGGTTTGGACCATTTTGGGTAGGCCAGGAACTGGGTTTGGACCATTTTGGGTTTTGGTACATGTTGTTCCTGAGTTCCTGGACTTTTTGGATAGACCAGTTTAGTCTGGTACACAACAACTTTGGACTTCTGACCAATCCACGCAGGAAGTCAGCGAAAGAGCAGGCAGAGAACCTGTCATGACCAACGTGGAATCCCCTTCGCGGGGTGGGGGGGGTAGTTCAGAGCCTTAGGGTTCAACTAGGGTTGCGGATCTTGGGGTTCCTTGAGCCTTACCTTTGCGGGGACTCCATAACAGGTGGTCAAACCCTAGTTCTCACCGAATGATCCTCTTGAAACTCAGTGGTGGATTGAACCAATTCGCTTGAATGATCCAAAGCAATCATTCCACGAGGTAACCCCAGACACGCGATATTGCTTTCCTAGCAGACCAAAGCTCCGACTCTGAGCTAATCAACTCAGGATTTGAGGGTGCATGACTTAGCCTTTGCTCGGTCCTATCCCAAAGGGCCCAAAGGAAGCAAACAAAGCCGGCAGCCGTCGCGTACTGAAAGGCCCAGACCTTCTGTCGCTTAAGCCCGTTGCAAGCGGGCAACTGAGGATGGATGCCTTCAGATTGGTGGCCCACTTTGAGGGGCTCTTGTCTTGATTTTGACACTTCCCTGTCTATGTCCCCGCAGCTAGGTGCCCTTTTTGACCCCTTTTTTGGTGAGGGCCCCCCAACTAAAATAGACCACTGAAAAAAGTTGGTACCCTTAGTCTGACCTTTCTACTCGAGGACCTAGCTGTTCAACCCGGACAAATCTGGGCAAATTGTAGCGATAGCAGGTTGCTTTCTCAGTGGCTCGTATTTCGGGCTGGGGCATGCTTCTTGTTCACATCGACAACTCTCAGCCGAAGCGAATTCAACGAGTGTATCGGGCCAGCTCCAAGTTCAGCTTGTTATTGTCGTGTGTTGGCGGGGAAGCGACCTGAAGTGAATCATGTTTTCAGCTTTCAATCGGGCTTGGGTTGAATGACACTAGCAAGTAGTATGTCATGTTCACCACACAACATTATGCTGTGTTTTGCGCTCTTCTACACTCTGCCATCCTCAATCAGTGTAGCTAAATGACAGCAGCCTCAGCAAGGAAATCTATGCCCTCATCTCGAATGAACAGTGCTTTCTTGGGGATGCTTTCAGAAGCTCGCTCCAGCCACCGAGCGTCAAACAAGAGCTCGCTTCACACCAGACAATCCTCAGGGCCAAACAGGAGACAATGTTGCGGATGTGTTAGGCAAGACCATGGAGATGTCGGACCCCAAAGTCGCAAGCACATAGCAACCCAAGAGTGTTGAGTTGTGGATCAGGCACACAGAGCCTCGGCAGATAAAGGCAGTTCCAAAGTTCTTCCTGCCTTGCAAAGGGCTTTCTTGGGCAGAACCTTGCAAGTCTCCTCGGCCCCCAGCAATCGAAAAATCAGCTTCAAACCAGTGCAGTTCCTCTCTCCAAACCCTGAGGATGGCTCAAAAGGGGGGTCAAAAGGGGTCGATCAGTACGTCCTTAGGTACCAGGGGACCCTCTGGGAAAATACTTGCAACGGCTGGAGATGTTTCTGAGCAAACGCGAGATGGAACCCGAGCTGAACCTAGGAAAAGATTCTCAGGACTGATCTCGGACGGGAATGCAATGCCTTTGCTGCCCCAGAGTTGCCTAGGCCAAATGCAGTTTGTTTTTGCAGCAAGGACAAGACACTGCTCAACAAGTGCCTGGTTTTTTCGAGGCCTAAGCAATTCCGGAGGAAGATGCCAAGCTCAAGGGGGCCCTATTATCCAAACGCTCGACTAGAGTCGGCGGGGCTCATGCCCGCAAAGTATGCTGCTGGTCGAGTTGCGCCATAGCGGTTTCTGGATTTTTGTCCACTTGTTCATCCATGTACAAACGTTCCAATGCCAACCAAGAAAGAACTCCATTGTTTCCATCTTGCTCATTCCCTTTGAACAGCCGCAGGGTAACCGTTGTCAGGCATGTGCATGTCATCCACTCCTCCAATGACATGCTGCCGCAGAGCCGGAAACCGGAGGCGCGCGGAGGAGATTCCAATCAGTTGCCCTTTGCGTAGCTTCTTGCTTTCGTCTAGCAATACCTGCGGTGAGCACATCAGTCATTCAGGTAGAGGCCGGGTCAGGCTAAAGATTTTGTTTGGTGTTTGTCGGAGCCGGATTTGAGACACGGGAAGGGATATGTCACAGGCGACAGCTGAGAGGGGCGAGATGTTTCGCCCAAGCCAAAAACAGCTGTGATGAGTGGCACCACATCAACGGCTTCCATTTTGTCCTCGCGTTATGTGCGGAACGCTTGCCTCTTTTCGGCTGCCCCACACATACAAAGGCACACAAACGCGCACACGCACGCGCGCGCACACACACACACACACTTCCCAAGCACCCGCAAGACCACACAGAAGAGTGCACGCAAGATTCACAAAATCACGCGCACGCACACAGACACAGACACAGACACAGACACAGACACAGAAACACACAGAAACACAGACACACAGACACACAGACACACAGACACACAGACACACAGACACACAGACACACAGACACACAGACACACAGACACAGACACACAGACACACAGACACACAGACACACAGACACACAGACACACAGACACACAGACACACAGACACACAGACACACAGACACACAGACACACAGACACACAGACACCCAGACACACAGACACACAGACACACAGACACACAGACACACAGACACACAGACACACAGACACACAGACACCCAGACACACAGACACACAGACACACACAGACACACAGAGACACACAGAGACACACAGAGACACACAGAGACACACAGAGACACACAGAGACACACACAGACACACACAGACACACACAGACACACAGACACACACACACAGACACACAGACGCACAGACACACAGACACACAGACACACCCACACACCCACCCACCCACCCACCCACCCACCCACCCACCCGCCCGCCCACCCGCACGCACGCACGCACCCACATACCCACGCACCCACGCACCCGCGCACCCACGCACCCACGCACCCACGCACCCACGCACCCACGCACCACGCACCCACGCACCCACGCACCCACGCACCCCCGCACCCCCGCACCCCCGCACCCCCCCTGCACCCACGCTCTCACGCACTCACGCACCCACGCACCCACGCACCCACGCACAAGCGCACAAGCGCACAAGCGCACAAGCGCACAAGCGCACAAGCGCACACTCACAGACACACTCACAGACACACTCACAGACACACCCGCACACACACAACCATTGGATGGCCAAGTTGTGCGTGCAATCTGCAAAGTGCGGAGCTGCGCTCAGTCTTTAGTGCCTCGGCTCCTGCAGCATGGTTTTCCTGGCCCTTTCCTTGCCATAAGGATTTGTGGACACCATAAAACCACACACGCACACACCCGTGGATGTGTGGATGTTGCACAAGTACTGCTTCGTCAAACGATTTGGATTCCTGGAAGATGCGCAGTTGGAAAACTGAACTCCTAGCGCGGCACTCGAGTTTTGAGTTGTGTCCCCAGAGCCAACCAATGATATCCTGTTCTTGATGGCTGCTAGGCACCGGTGAGGCATTCACTTTCTCATTTGGCAATCGCTGCTGGGACCCCTCGCTCGCGGTGGTTTTCTTCCTTTTTCTGAAGGTGTCCTTTCAAAGCCATTCCGAAAGTATTTTTGTTTGTTTCCTGTTCTCTCGAAGTTTCCTTTCAAGGCCATTGCTGTTTTGTTTTGTTTTCTACCTTTTCGTGTACCCAAGCCCCGTTGTTTTCTGAAATCCCGGAGGCCCTGGGCCAGATCCGTGTGTGCATCGTGTCCTACGCCATGGCACGGCTTCTGTTCCAGAATCTGAGCCGTCACTGGAGCTTGGCCATCGTGGACGAGTCCCACTGCCTGAGGACCATCAACGGGAGGCACGCTGTGGGCATGGCTTCACTGCAGAGCGTTTCCTGCTTGCCACTGTGGCCAAAAGGTTTAGGCTGAAGGTCCTTTGAACCTTTGTGTTGGCATTTTCTTCATAGAGCCCAGATGAGCCACAATCAAAACCCGGGTAAGTGAAGGTTAGTAAGGGACGGTTCCAGCCATAACTTGCTGCGGATATCCGCCTTCTTGGCTTGGATATCGCGGACTGCGAGGTGTGGCCAGGGCACCTCGGCGATTCTGGAGCTCCTGAAGCCGGTGGCGCGGGTGTTGCTGCTGTCCGGCACACCCAGCCGCTCCAGCTACCTGGACATCTTCACGCAGGAGACCGCATCGGGGGAAAGACATCGACACGGGAGACTAGCAATTCAGCCCGCAGCAGGTGGTGGTTTGCTGTTCACATGGCTTTTGACACACATTGTTTGAACCCCAAAGAAACATATGCAGGGGGAAGAAGGAAAACGACGATAAGGGAGACTGCCCACAGCTGCGGGCTGTTTTTTTTTCTCTTTTTTTTCCAGATAGCTTTTGACACATTTCGAGCAGCTGGTGGATTGTTTTTTTGCCATGGCTTTTGACACACATGGTTTGAAGGTGTGTCATGTTGTGATTCTTAAGGCGTCCTAGGGCGCGAATGAGTTTGGGCAGCCAAACATTGAGACTTGATGCCTCGTGCATTGGACAGGTGATTGCGACAAAGAGCACAAGTCCCGTCAGTCCCGTCACAACGTAGAGCACTGTCGTTGTAGGCGTTTGTGTTTCAGCCCGGGGTAAGATGTGTTTTTTCTCGCATATGCCATCTAGGGTGCCTAAGCAGACAGGATTAAGACCACTCTCCAAGCCAATGGCATGAGCCATAGCATCCATTTCGCTGCCACGCGAAATCACTGGACAGCGCTTGATACGTGCCCGCCAAGGTTCAGAATCGTTCAAACTAGAAAACAGTTTGGATGTGGCTTCTGTGGATCCACTCCTGTAGATTAAACGAGCACCAACAGAGTACTACAACACCAGGAGGACGAAGAGGGGGGCTTGGAACATGCGTGAAATCCACGGTAAAAGGCGGAAATCACCAAACCCAGAGGGTCCCCTGGTACCTTCTAAGGACGTACTGAACGACCCCTTTTGACCCCAGCCATCCTCAGAAGGTAGGGACGCTCTGGGAAACCGTTTTCCCCGAGACATCTGGAAACCCGGCGCATTTCCAATTCCCCGCGTTCCCGTGAGGCGGATCTGTTGCGCCCGGGCCTGCTGGGCCAAGACTGGGCCGCCTTTGCGCGGGACTACGATGAGCCCGTCCTCTCGCCCTCCGGGCGCCTCGCTCGGCGAGCGAAAATCGGGCGCTCAGTTTCCGCCTTCGGGGCCGAGAAATGCGAAGGCCCAACACCGAACAGCAAGTTTTGCGGCTCGTCTAAATATATTTGGTGGGCCCCCACAATGGCGAAACGGCTTTCCTTCAAAAATGCGAATGAGACACTTACAATGAGACAAGACTTTAGGTTCAATTGGCTCATCTAGAAGCCATTTATGATGAGCAATAGAATTGTCTCCAGATTGTAGTCTCACCGAAAAGCAAATGGTGGCTCGTCCTTCTTTTTAGTGGGCCCCCGCAATGGCGCAACGGTTTTCCTGTTGGGGTTCCTTTAAAAGCACTAAAGGGGAGGAGGGTAGCAACTCCAAAAGAAGACACCCCTATGCACCGTTTTCGACTTTACAGCTTTGGTTTGCTTTTGGCCAGTCCTGAAAGGTCAGGCAGTGTTTAGATGGTCAGGGAGCCATTGGGGGTACATTTGTAGTCACTGGCCATTGTTGGCTTGAGACAAGCATTGGTTCCAGGCTTGGGGGGACCCTTCTGAAAAAGAGGCAGCGGCTTAGTACGCAGTCCTCGTCAGTCTGCTTGAGAACCTTTGGAGGAAACGTGTGGTTTTTGTCATGCCAGACACTAAATCAGATGGAAAGGGGCGCCAGGCTTATGACTTCCAAAGTTCCTTGGGAGACCAGGTAAGACTGGAAGACCATGATAATTTTCTTGGACTCCACTTTTGATAGTACTCTAAGCCAACCAACACCAACATGCTCTAGAACCACGAAATGGTCCAAGCCAGAAAGGAAGTGCTGCATAGCGGCAGAATCCATGAATTCCCCACATGAATGTGAATGTGACCTTTCCATGAGTTCTTCAAGGAATGTTATATTGCAGGGCTGGGCTTCTTCTTCAATTCCGCCTAGTTCCAAGCAAACCAAGCCAACAAAAGTGCTTGAGAGCGAGGCATGTGGTGCCCGGGCGCTGCCGCAAGAGCTGGCAACTGGCCCTGCTGCTGCGGGACGCGGTCATGGTGACTGGATGAGGGGGGCTGGGTGGCTGGGCGGCTGGGCGGCGGGGCCCGTTTTTCCATCCGCGCCGCTGTGCGGCACCTTTTGGTTGGTTGATGCCTTTCCGAGAAAAAAAAGGAAAAGAACACGGAACACAACAGCCACTGCGTTCCCACCAGATTGAGTTCTGAGACTCGAACTTCCCTGCAAAAAGCATCACGGACAACTGCTTTCTACAGTTGGCCAAGCTCACAGAGCGATGCTTGAAGGCTCGCAGCCTGCAACACCCAGCACTTTGAGATGCCCCTTGAAAACAATACACCGCCTACTCGGTGGCTTCCCAGCCATCATAGCCATCCCCTTTTCGGGTTGAGCGGTTTCCATTTCACCCACTAAAAGTTAGTCACTTTTAGCAGGGGATCCGAAAAAGGGCAGCCCAGCACCGTGACAGTACCCCTGGGAAAGAACCCATGGCACCCATCGGCTTAAATCCGAGGTGCGGCGCCGGAAGAGCGAGGTGCTGTCGGAGCTGCCGCCCAAGGTGTCTTGCCAATTCGTTTCATTCGGAGGGAGAAACACGGCCATGGGTCAAAACCCCGTATTCTCTTCATTTGTTTTAGTTGGTTTAACTCGGTTGGACGGCCCGGTTGTGTTTCATTTGGATCATTTTCGAGGTGGCCCCATGCAGGATCTATGGTTTCTGTGTTAACACGGCAGTGGATGTGACCGTTGTTGGTGTGTCGGTTCCTACCTTCCAATTGAAACTCGTGATCAACCACGCTTATGATCAAGCTGCTGCTCAGATTCTAGGCTAGCAGCCAAAGTCACCTCGCCACGTGCATGGGCTGCATGGGTCAAGACCCTGGTTGCCCTAAGGTTCAAGCCCCACCAAGGGGGACGGTTGACCCAGTTTGGATGATGATGAGTCTCCAAGTGCCCCATGTTTTGAGTTTATGTCTCACCAATCGAGTTGCCCTAAGGTTCAAGCCCCACCAAGGGGGACGGTTGACCCAGTTTGGATGATGATGAGTCTCCAAGTGCCCCATGTTTTGAGTTTATGTCTCACCAATCGAGTTGCCCTAAGGTTCAAGCCCCACCAAGGGGGACGGTTGACCCAGTTTGGATGATGATGAGTCTCCAAGTGCCCCATGTATTGAGTTTATGTCTCACCAATCGAGTTGCCCGAAGGGGGACGATTGACCCAGTTTGGATGATGATGAGTCTCCAAGTGCCCCATGTTTTGAGTTTATGTCTCACCAATCGAGTTGCCCTAAGGTTCAAGCCCCACCAAGGGGGACGGTTGACCCAGTTTGGATGATGATGAGTCTCCAAGTGCCCCATGTATTGAGTTTATGTCTCACCAATCGAGTTGCCCGAAGGGGGACGATTGACCCAGTTTGGATGATGATGAGTCTCCAAGTGCCCAATGTTTTGAGTTTATGTCTCACCAATAGAGTTGTCCTAAGGTTCCCCCATGTTTTGAGCTTATGTCTCACCAATAGAGTTGCCCTAAGGTTCAAGCCCCATCAAGGGGGACGGTTGACTCAGTTTGGATGATGATGAGTCTCCAAGTGACCCATGTTTTCAGCTTATGTCTCACCAATAGAGTTGCCCTAAGTCTCAAGCCCCACCAAGGGGGACGGTTGACCCGGTTGACCCAGTTTGGACGATGATGAGTCTCCAACTTCCCATGTTTTGAGCTTATGTCTAAGTGCCCTATGTCTTGAGTTTATGTCTCACCAATCGAGTTGCCCTAAGGTTCAAGCCCACCAAGGGGGACGGTTGACCCAGCTTGGATGATGATGAGTCTCCCATGATTTGAGCCTATGTCTCACCAATAGAGTTGCCCTAAGGTTCAAGCCCCACCAAGGGGGACGGTTGACTCATTTTGGATGATGATGAGTCTCCAAGTGCCCCATATTTTGAGCTTGTGCCTCACCCCACCAAGGGGGACGGTTGACCCAGTTTGGATGATGATGAGTCTCCAAGTGCCCCATGTTTTGAGTTTATGTCTCACCAATCGAGTTGCCCTAAGGTTCAAGCCCCACTGAGGGGACGGTTGACTCAGTTTGGATGATGATGAGTCTCCAAGTGCCCCATGTTTTGAGCTTATGTCTCACCAATCGAGTTGCCCTAAGGCTCAAGCCCCACCAAGGGGGACGGTTGACCCAGTTTGGATGATGACAATCCTTGCGTGAATTACGTTGGTAATATGTGCCCCTATGAGTTTAATGGTGGTTTGAACCCCAGGTCAGGTTACCCTTAATTGGTGGTTTGGATTCGTGGTTTGGGGATTTGAACCCTTGGTGTAGAGGGTAAACGAGGAACCCACCACCACGCCACCAAACCACCAGGCTTCAAACCACCAAACAACGAGGGAAGCTGAGATTCTTGCTACTTGATTGGATGCTTGACGGTTTATTTTGGCTCAACGGGCCCCAAACCGGAAACCCTTGAATCTATAGAGGGAAGCTGACCATTTATCAGGGTTCCATTTTGGGGTTATCCTATGTTGGACCCACAGCCATATTCGCCCCTATGTTTCTTTCTGGCAACTGAACCCGCTTTTAGTTTGTGGCTCACAAGCATGGTGGTTATATTCGCCCCTACGATTTTCATGGCGGCCACCGAACCCCAGGGCTTGGTTTCTTGTAAACGGTGGTTTTCCTTTTTATTTTGGTGTTGAACAACCACCAAACCACCCAAACCGGCTCCAAACATCACCACACCCTCAAACCACCAAACCGGCTCCACACCACCAAACCCCCGGGCTCCAGCGGCTCCGGGCTCCTCACCACCAAACGCGCCTCGGAAGCCTCAGCTTTTGGCGCCGCAGGTGCGGCGCCTGGTGCCGCTGGGCCTCTCCGGGGACCTCTCCCGGCAGCTCACGGAGCTGGAGCTGTCGAGTCGCACCGACTACGAGCGCTGCGGCCTGCTGAAGCTGGCGGCGGCGCAGACGTGGCTCCGGGCGCCTCGGGGCAAAACCAAAAACAAAAAACTCGCTCGGCTCCACCAGCAAAACGCGGGAATGGGGGGGGGGGAAGGGTCTTGCGGAAGAGGAACGACCTTGCAGTTGCCGAAATGAATATGTTTTTTGTTGTTTGCTCTGTTGGTTTAGGGAATCTATCACTACTGGACTTTTTTCCAGTGGACTTCACCAAATGGAAGACTAACTCAACGAGTAGCTCCCAACGACCAACCGCAGGAACCCAAGACCCGTGCCATATCAGGGCCTTGAACCCCCCAAGGCCTCAAGCAATGAGGTCTTGGGCTAGGGCAAGAACCAACTATGCACTTTAACTACCAGCTTTGGTTGTTGCCCAAACAAGGAAGGCTGAATGAGGTTGTGGGATGTGAGAGCCCTGAAGATGTAGCTGGCAGTATGAGAAGAAAGCGGGCCCAGTCCCGGAAGGAGATTTGGTCGACTTTGAATTGAGGACCCCTTCCAGCATCATTGGTGGTGGTCTTTCCTTTTAGTGCGGGGTTGCATGGGATTACTGCTTCTAGGGGGGGTTACATGATTGTTTAGAGTGGGTATTTGGTCCTTCGGATAAATTCGACAGGATTCTTACATGCCTACTTGGGCTGCACCAAGTTGGTCCTACATTGTCGCAGGTCCAGGTGGTTCTACTTGTGAAGCTGGGAATGACACAGCTGACAACCGGAAGCGTTGGAAGCAAGGGTGTTGCTCGGACCCTCGGAGACATATTTCATAGAGATCCCTTTCCACTAGGGAAGGCAACCATGAAACAGAATGACACAGGACATGCTTGTTCTAGAGTTGGTATGAGGCATGCGCTATGTCCCACACGAAACAAATAATTCGAGCCATACTCAAAACCCGGGTACGCGTAGCTCTTTACATTGGCTTGGGTGGACCATGCTAAATACCGATCGGTTTTGGTTGCGATAGCAACCTGCGGCAAGGCGCTTGGATGTCTCAAGCGAGGCCATGCTTTGCCACCTTTTTCCCCCGTGGTTTTCCTTTTGACCTACCACTGAACAGGGGTATTTTGATCGTGGTACATTCTGGGGGGCAGTAAAAAACAGGGTCCTCGAGTAGTGCCCTTTTACCCTTTTTTGGGGGGGAGGTTTCCCCTACTAAAATCGACTACAGAAGACAGGGTACCCTTATTCTAACAGAAGGGGTCGTCATGGGGGCTGAGTTTTTTCAGATTCCTGGGGCTGAGTTTTTCAGATTCCTGGGGTATTCTAACCTCTCTACTGGAGGACCTAGAACAATCCTCGCAAAATCCGCCCACTGAGGAGAAGTTGGAGTTCTGCGTCACGGAGAAGCGGAAGGCGGTGGTGTTCGCGCATCACCTGCGGGTTCTCGATCGCATCTGTCGTGGCTTGGCATCCGAAAACTGCGGTGGCATGGAACCCAACCAGGGCGTCCGAGTGCCAAAAGGAGATTCCCCTACCAAAAAGGAGGGTTTTCTGGGTTTTCGCGTTCATGTATGACTAGAGGGGAGTCCCTAATCAGGGGAGTACTCCCCCTGCAAACAGTCACAACTGGAGTCTTGCAGATGTGTCAAAACCAAATCCCCGAGCGAAACCGGATCCCTATGTCGGCAAGCCAAAAGTGTGCGGGCGTCGAACAAGGAACGACCGTGCAGGCTGAGCTGCGGCAAAATGCAGCTCCGCAATTACTTCACTTCGAACTAAATTGGCTTGGTTAAATTAGACTGCAACCACGCAGGCAGCAAAAGGTGAATCCGACTGCGCGGACGCCACAAGCATGCTGCCGGCTGTTGCGATAGCGTGGGCACTCCGATTCTTCGGGGGCCCAAGCACCAGGATAATACGTGGGCCGAGAGCAGCTGGAAGTCTTGCCACCACTGGCCCGGCACAGTTCAAAGGTTGCATCCCAAAAAAAGGTCCAAGCGCTCAATCTTCCTGATAAGGTCTTGTGGCTTCGGCACTAGCGTCGAGCTGTGTCCAACAGCTTCAGCAGCAGCACACTTTTTCCTGCCGAGCGTGCTCTCTAGAGTTGCGCGCCCCTGGCACCTGAACCTTTGTCAGACAAACAGCCAAACGTGCCACATCTTTGAGCACCCACTGCTTCGCTCTTCACGAAATACTGCAGCCGACCGGTACGGCGAGCAAACCGTAAGCTCCCGGCAAAAGGCGCGTAGCTGGTCACACTTGCTTGAAGTGTTAGCAAACCTGGTTCTCTAAAATGTCTAAGAACTCCAAACATAGGTGTCCTTTTTGGTTGGTTTGCCTTAAAAATAGAGGGCCCTGGTTTAGATGGGGTTTATTCCATTTACCAGGGCCATCTATTTTTCCAAAAGGCCACCTATGACTCCAAACCTGTCGGATGAAGAACATCTACTGGCTCAATCCCATATGTCAGGAAGCGACGCACGTGCAAATCGAGCGTTTGCAGTGTGGCACACCCATATTTACCTGAGGAACGTGCTGCTTTGGAGGTAAGTTTGAAGGGACACCTAAGCCAGCTGCAAAAAAGAACAACAACGTATCCTGGCTCCCATAGCTGGTTGCTTTGAAACTTAAAACGTGCCATTTGGAGGGTTCTGTACTTTTGGAACATTGCAAAACCAACTGGGCATGTTGTGGCGCTTACTTGCAGCATGCTGTTGTTGCGAACTGCCTATTTGCATTGATTCCTGGGCAGTCAATGGAGCCGCTTACGGGCTGATGTCACACACCCTTCAGAACTTGAGGGTGGAATTCTGCCCTGGGCTATGGGTCAAACATTCGGGCCACTTCAAAGGAGACCATAGGTGTCCTTGTTAGGTGAGCCTGGTTAACAGTAGATGGCTCTGGTTTAGATGGGTTTTGTCCCATTTACCACGGCCATCTATTTGTCCAAAGGCCACCTATAAAGGAGACGCTTTCTTCTGGGTGTCCTGCAAACCCAAAAGAAGGGCCCCCAGTTTTCAGAGAGACCCGTTCCGACACCTCCGGCACACACACACACACACACGCACGCAAGATCGCTGAAGGGCTTGGGCCGAGCCGACGTGAGCAGAGTTTGCCTTCCCGCCAACTGTCCCAGAAAGTCCCTTGATACCTCTGAGGATGGCTTTAGAAACATCAAAAAGGGTCGTTCAGTACGTCCGTAGAAGGTACTTGGACCCTCTAGGTGAGGCGGCGTCGCTTGTGACCTGCGTTTTTCTCGCTTGACCTGCGTTTGTTTTCGCTTATCACCTGCTTTTCCTTCACGCCACTGACGCACGTGCCCACGCACGTGCTCACACATGCATCCATTCGCCCACGCGCACGCGCCCACGGACCTTGGTGCCCACTCACGTACCCACCCGCAGACCCATGCACCTACCGACGCACCCACACCCGCGTCCCAGGTACCATGTTCTCCACGTACCTTGTGTTGCGTAGGCTTTTCAGGGCTGCTGCAAATGTGGACCTGCGCATGCCACCTTGCAAAAGGGACCAGTAGTTTCAGGGGCTACACAAATGCATGAGACGCTCGCAGAGCTTGACGTTTGGGAAGCGAATTAAAAAATATGGTTAAAGAGCAGGCTGGGCTGAAGCATTGAGCGGGTGTGCTTATCATGCCCCCCCCCCCATCCCTGCAGTTGAGCGTGCTTACCATTCGCCCCCCCCTACCCCACCCCCCCTCCCCCCGTTTTGAGACGACTGGGCTGAAGCAGTTAGTCGGGTGTGCTTCTCATGCCCCACTGGGCTGAAGCAGTTGAGCGGGCGTGCTTATCATGCCTCCCCCCCACCCCCCCGTTAAAGAGAAGATTGGGCTGAAGCAGTTGAGCGGGTGTGCCTATCATGCCCCACTGTGCTGAAGCAGTTGAGAGGGTGTGCTTATCATGCCCCCCCCCCCCCGGTTAAGGAGAAGATTGGGCTGAAGCAGTTCAGCGGGTGTGCTTATCATGCCACCACCTTCCTGGTCGTGAGCAGGTCGCAAGTGAGAACGTGGGCAGGTCGCAAGTGATTTGTGCAGGTCGCAAGTGATGGAGGAGGTCGCAAGTGATTTGCAGGTTGCAAGTGAGAACATGGGCAGGTCGCAAGTGACGGGGCGCCCTCTGTGTGTCGCATTTTTTGTTAAACAGGGATAAACAAGGAGGGACAACAGAAGTCAGTGGGGATAACTTCGCGCGACAAGCAGGGTCGGGTGAGCGGCTCGTTGGATGGGTCTTGGTCTGACCGCGACATGCAGCAGCTATCTGTTGTGAGAGTCCACGAACATAGTACATGTTCAGCTTCGCAGGTGGCTTTTGTGGGGTACCCCTCCTAAACTGGTGGTTTTCCTCTTGGTTTCCCTTTCAGCCAATCCCAAAAACAGTGGCCTCAAAAAATGGGTACCCTCAAAACTAGTCACTTTTCTTTTGGTTTCCCTTTAAACTTTAAACCAATCCCAAAAACAGTGGCCTCAACAAAAAGGAGAGACCCATCTTTGGATCGTTTCAAAGTCCGAGGTATGGCCTCGGGTCTGGAGCTGGTGCGCATCGACGGGTCCACTCCCCCCATCACCCGCCAGGGCCTCATCGCCAAGTTCATGGCCCAGGCGCTTCGGTCGCTTCGGTCTCTTCGGTTTCTTCGATCGCTTCGGTCGCTTCGGTCGCGTCGGGGGCCCATGCGCTTCAGTCGAACTTCGGTTGAACTTCAGTCGAACTTCGGGCGGGGGCTTGGGCTCTTCGACTGAAGCCGGCCATTTTGGCTGGGATTGGGTGGGTGGGGTTCTTGGCTGCCAGCGAATTGTCCAGTTCAACTTGGCCTCATTTGGTTGTTTTTTGCTGGGTTTAGTGGTTAAGTTTCCATGTAACCCACAAGTTGAACTCTTAGCAGAGGCTTGATGATGAGAGGAAACATGAAGATGATCAAGCAGGGTTTGCCTCAACATGTTCCTCTCAAAAGTCATTCTGGCTGTTGGCCTGAGTGCAGTGGCTTCTTGGGAAGTTTGTCCACAAGGTTTCACAGAGCACCTAATCTTCAGTTGGGTGTGATTTTGGTGATTAGGCAACCAATGGCCAACTGAAGCCTCATACGCACCCCAGATCAGTTAGCCGGGCCCTGGAGTAGTCGTCAAAGCGCATATTGAACGTTTCGATTGAAAGGGCTTTCGTCGCAAATCAGAATGGGGTGCTGTTGAATCCCGGCCGATGTTTTAGGCATCTTTTGGTGAATTCTAAGGCGTCAACTGACAATCTACCCACAAGCAACAGGGTCAACTTGTCATGTCTTCCTGGCAAGCAACGAATACTATTCATGGCTCATAGTGCATCAAGAGGGACAGCATCCAAAGGGCAGGGACCATGAGTTTGCGCGCCTGCGCTCATGTTGTCACTTGTTTCCTCGCCTTGCTGTGATGACAAACATGTTTCTCTTTCGTACCGGGCTGAAAAACCGGAACTGTTTTGGAAGACAGCAGTAAAAAAACAAATGGGCAGCATCTCATTGGATAAAAGTTTGCTGCGAGACGGTTGGTGATGACCTGAATTCACCCTGTGTATAATCATGCATCAGATGTGGTCTCAGAAGCCGAAGCTGTGCTTACACTTCATGTGCCATTTGAACTTGCGTCAAGCATGCGGATGCATGTCTGCCAACATGTTCTCAGCACTTTTATAGACTGAGTTTACCAATGTTGCATCACGTGTGCCTTCTGATTGGAGGCGGTTCTTTGTTGGACTGACTCAAGTATCCAATCAGTGCTTGACCAATGATTCTCAGAGTTGGCCACTGATCACTGATGATCGCCCGAAGTTTCTCAGTCGATCCATACTTCTGGATTGATCAACCTAGTTTCCAGCAAGCTTGCCTTAGGGTGCCTTAGCATGCCTTAGCCTCACACATCAAACGCCTGGGGCTCGTAATTGAACACGGTTTGATCCGGACATATGCGCCTAACTGGGGTCATTTTTCAGTGGGTGTACTCCCAGGGTGTAAGTCTCAAAACCCTTGGCGCGCCAAGGCGGGAGTCTTTCGGGTTTGGGCGGTGTCATTCTTTGCAGGATGGGCCTTCCCTGGCGGTCATTGGAGTCACAGCCTGCGCCCGGCCCTTGGAGAACACCGGGCAGAGCCCGGGGGTTTTTCAGGGTGTCCGAGCCATGTCCCTTTCAAGGGGTTGCCTCCAGAAGTGGCCATCGGTTATATAAATGGGCACCACCTTACATTGCTCAACTTTTGATTTGGGGAAATCCAGGATCCCGGTTTTTGAGACTTGTTGACAGGTGCTGTGAGGTGCTGTGAGGTGCTGTGAGGTGCTGTGAGGTGCTGTGAGGTGCTGTGAGGCGTTGTCCATTGACGGCTTAGCATGAGACTGGCTCCGCAAGAACGGTGTCTGCAAGTTTCATGGATCGGCCCCTTTGATCAGAGCCTTGGTGCCGCTCTGTCCATACTTTCAGCAAGAATCCACAATCCTTTGGTCATGCTTGTTTGGTGCAGCGTGATTTTGCCAGAAGAAAGAACACATGAAATAAATATATATATATATATTTCCTGCACAATGGCGTCCCATGTTCATGCTGGGACACGTCCTTGACTAGGGCTGCCAGCACCACTTCAGGACTCCACAATAGGAAGTTTCATCACTCATCCCTAGTTGTTCTTCGTATGGGCTTTGCCCCTGGAGATCGAATTGTATAGCCAATACATAGTACTGAAATACATAGAAAATATGATAACAATCATACAGGAAATTGTTTTTTTTTGCCTGATGAGGAGAAACACATGAGAGGTAAATAGTCCTGTCCTAGTTTGGGCCTTGTCCTAGTTGAGAGATGCTTGATTCTCGTCCTATTTTGGTCCTGGCCCTAGTTGAGAGATCTTTGGTTCTAGTCCTAGTTGGGTGGTGTCCTCAACAAGCATCAGGTCCTGCCCATATGCAGATCCTAGACCTAGTTTGGTCCTAGTCCTAGTTGAAGGATCGTTGGTTCTAGTCCTAGACCGGCAAATTCTGAACCGGAGGGAATGGGCAGCACATGTATATATATATATATATTTATTCGTATACACATAACGATCACACGTATATTATGTACACCCCCTGCTGTGGAGGAAATCCTGCACCACCGTTCAGAAACCCCGGTTTCTGATATTTTTTCCCCTGTAAATACCCATAAAGGTTTCAACCATGGTTTCATTTCGTGGTGCGACATGGATTTGGTCCACAGCTCTCAGGAAAGGATCGGTTCCTCGGGAGGCCGTGGGCGTGGATCTCTCGGCGGCCTCCCTGGCCATTTTCGCCGAGCTGCCGCCGGATGCCTCCTGGCTCTGCCAGGCGCAAAAATCCGCGCGCCGAGTCGGAGGGGCAGTGGCGGTGCTGGTGGGTTTCGGTTGTTGCGGCGATGTTCGTTCGTAGGTCGTAGGTAGTTGCTGTGAGTTCTGTTTATTGTCAAACATCAAACGGTGAGCTTTTGCGCTCTGCGGTTTCGGTGGTTTCGGTGATGTTCGTTTGTAGGTAGTTGCTGTGGTCGCTTTCACGCTTTGGGTTCTCGAGTTCCGTTTCTTTTGTTTTGGAATCAAGACAAGGTGATCTTTTTGCGGTTTCGGTTGTTTCGGCGATGGCTTGGTTTTGGGGGTTCCGGAATTCTTGGGCGATGTTTTGAAGAAGGATTTGGTTGTTGGTGTTTTTCAGGCTTCAGGTTTTCGGGATTTGGGGGTTCGGTGAAGTGCACCCATGAGAAGAGCATTGCACATTCAGACGTCGGGTGTGCGCTATGGGGCTTTGGGGTGCATGAATTTCTTCGGCCAATGATATTCGCAAACAAAGGGCAGGGTGACCTTGTCTTGTGGCCAATTGGACTGACGGAGGTCTTCTTCTAAAGTGGCAAGAGGCGGCCCAGATATTTGAGGAAGTCATGAGCTCAACTGGACTGAAGCCTTTGAAGTGACTCTGTGCTGCTGACGAGCCAAGTGCCTATTGGACTTTTTGTTGCAGAGGCCTTTGCGCGGCCACGACCTTTGCTGCATAGACCATAGGCACATGCGAATTTGGAAGATCCAACCTTTGCGGCTGCTGATGGTGCTTTCCCACACGAAGAGCATAGACTTTGAACCGCGGTAGGTTCAAGCACCAGCGTGTGCACAACATTTGAATGTTGTTTTGTTTGACATCTCCTGGTTTGTGCTAGCATAACGTGTTTGTGTTTGCCCAGAGGCCTGCGTTTCAATCCTGAGCGCGCTTGCCAAACACCAAACCACACAGGTCATCTTGGTGGCTCCCAGCCATCCCCCTAGCTTTTTAGTTTTTTAGCTGGTTTAGTGTCGGGTTCCATGTAACGCACTAAAGAGTCCCTTTTAGCAGGGGAGCTGAAAACGGACAGCCCAGTTGTATCAGGCCGCACGAGGCTTTTGATGCTGCGCTCCTTGTCGCTTTAGGCAAGTCAAAGACGTCGGCCAGGCGGAGGATCGACTGCACCGGCAAGGTCAGCAGCAGGCATGGAGCGAGTAGTTGTTGCATGCATAGGTGTCCTTTTTGGTAGGTTTGCTTAGAAAATAGAGGGCCCTGGTTTAGATGGGGTTTATTCCACTTACCAGGGCCATCGATTTTTCCAAAAGGCCACCTATGGTTGCATACCTGAAATCAAAAAGAACGGCCAGCTCGGGTGTCGCCTCGGTGACTTCTTGAAGCGGCTGGTGTATGGGCTCGTTGGTTGACGTCGTCTATAGCTGGGGCTCCTAAACCCTAAATCCGGGTTTTGGGTTTTTGGGGTTTCGGGTTTAGGCGTGCAAGAGGTTCATGTACCACTTGGCCCACCTCAGGCATGGGCTGACTGTGACTTCCTGAAGCCAGCCGAGAGGATTCAACACGCTGGCTTTTTACGGGGACTCCATCGGAACCAGCTTTAAGGAGTCATGACTAAGTTTGGGCCGCCTTGTGCACGTTTGTCCTTGCCACTTCTATCACACCAGACTGGCACACTGCGAAGACTTTTTCAACACATGACATGTGGAGAATGTGGCCGGTTGAGCAATCATATCGACTCGGTTGCGATCCTGTCTATTGGCAACGGCTCCAATCTGTTGCGTGGGATTTGCTCCCAGCAGTTCATATTGCGATTCAATCGTAGGCTCTGTGGAAAGTTGTAAGCTTTCACCGTCAAAGCAGATGCACGCAGGGCAGTGTGACGGATGATCTCGCATGTCCAAAACAGTCGGCCTCAATGTGTTTGTTAGCATCTTTTAGCCAACCATGGGGGTATTTCTGCCAAAATGAAATAAAACCAAAACCCGATAACCTTTGACTTTGAAGCATGCACACATGCAATCATGCAATGTTAGTTTTGGGCTGGCCACCAATCAAGCTGTAAAAGGAGTCGTGTCCTACGTCACAACTTAATTGGCATTTCCCAACGTGCCGCCGTTTCTGCCTGGCCTCTTCTCGTTTTCATGACCTTCAATCAAGCATAGCAAGTTCTTGCTGCGCTTTCAACATGTTGGTTTGTTTCCCTCGGAAGTTTGCCGGCAACTTGTTGGTTGAACTTGCTGATTGATTTGTTGAACTTGTTGATCGCCGGTGGCCATGTTCACTCGGCTTGATGCCTCTTCGACGCTTCGATTCGTTAAATCCCACTCCTGTCCGAGGCGGTGGACGTGCTTCTGCTGCTGGCAGCGCCATCCCCCCGGCGCGACTTGGCGACGTTGGAGGGGCTTTCTTCGTAAAGCAAGTGAAGGTACTTAAAGGGCCCATCGGGTACCCAGTAAGTGGTTAGTATGCCTGGTTAAACTCCACTTAGGAGACTTAGAACCATGGTAAGTGGGTTATAACCATGGATATTACCCACTTTTTGAGTACCCTGCCCTTTTAAGTATTGGATGCCTGAGGAAACTGCCAAACATACCATAGCCTTCATCTTCCTTACCGACGTTACATGCCCTCCAGTGCCTTCCAGGCTCTGTTTGAGCGCCTGAACCACAGGACGCGGATGAATCGGGAGAACCATCACAAGGTCGAAGGTGCTGTCGCTCTTTGAATTTGAAGCTTTAGCGTTCAGTTTCTCTTTGCCGAACTTCCTACATTTACTTGTTCAGAATCCTTCCGTTTGTCTTTGAATCAGTGGTTTTGAAATCACCACTATGTTGTTTGGGTCAGCTGATATTAATTCTGGTTTATTGCCCACAACAAGTGGAATCACGTGGTTTGACAGGTGGTAAGCGCAGTGAATGCAAGTGGCGTTTTGGGGAACCACAGAGAAGCATGATCTGTGTGTGTGAAAAGGATAGCAACCTGTACGCTTCTTGACTGGTGTAAGTGAGACATGAGCCCCCAGTATGAGGGGCTCTTGCTTAACTCCTGCTCCTTCCCCCCGAAAAAGGTCTACGAAAATCAGATCTTCGGGCTTTCCCACCAACAAAAAGCACTGGCTGACTGCCGCTCCACTGCCTCCTTCCCCATGACCTGCTGGTGTGATAGATAGGCAAGGAATGAGAAATGGAATGTCTCTTGTGAACCATCCCACAAGTGGCTTCCTTTCATGAAATCATGACAAAAGGGCTTGGGTGCAAAAAACCCAGGGCCCAGGACGTACCCTTCTGTTTCCTTGAACCTCCATTTGCTCAAGAATGTGTTATTTTCCCTTGCCGGTTTTAAAGGGAATCTATCACTACTGGATTTTGTTGTTCCTGAGGCCACCAAATGGAAGTTCCGGGATTTCCCCAGGTTCATTCTACCCGCGACAGGCAAGGGCCCCTGGTCCGGCGCGGAGGTGGCCCGGGCGGTGCGCGCGGAGGAGCAGCGCTGGGCGGCGCTGCGGCGCCGCCTCCGGGAGGTCAGCACGCTGCACGACCAGCCCGCGCCCCAGGCGCGCCGTTTTGGGCGGCGGGGGGCGGCGAAGCGAAGGACAATGGGGGATATGAGAGGTGTTTGTTGCGGGGGCTGTTTCTTTGTGCTCTTCTTCTTTTTTCTTTTTTTGGGGGGGAGAGGGGGTTGGCCTGTGGATTTTTGGCCCAGTGTGTGTGTGTGTGTGTGTGTGTGTGTGTGTGTTTGTTTTTGATTGGCCCAGTGTGCTTTTTGTTGGCCCAGTGTGGTTTTTGACCATAGAGATCAGGAACTCAAAGTCGCGCCTTTCTTTACTCATGGCTGGTGGGGGGGGAACAACTTCCCAATTTGACCTTCAGATGAGTCCTGTTGCCTTGTCTCGGCGGCTGGTAACGTGTAACTGATCCCTATCGCTTTCAGCTTGTAGGCGACCAGTTTAAGGTGGGACGCGCGACGCGCAGCCCTGTGCGCCTTTCACAAGGCATACTCAACGGCGGCAAAACCGACCCTGCTTTGAGTGCACAACAGCAAAGTCCATGATGCACAGCGCAGCTTCAGCCGCTTTAACCATCGTCTTCGCCCAGTTTTCTTTGTCTTGGCGCTCCGGGGGAAATGATCGCCCTATGTATATATATATATATATGTATATATATATATATATGCGCACAAAGCGGGACTTGACAAGCATTTGGCAACGGCTTTTCACCAAATGCCGACTTCAATTCCCGATCGAAGCCATTCCCAACCACGAGGGGAACAAAGAAATGGTGACCCGAGCGTTGTTTTGCACAAGTGTCAAGCTGCGGAATACGCGCTAGTTAGCCTTACTTGCTAGAAGGCCTTGGGCAGGAAAGCTGGGGGTGTCTCTTTTGCAAGAGGCCCTGACAATGGGTGGTGTTCCTTTTGGTTTCCAGAACCACGCACGCTGCAGGCCGGCCTCGCCGAGACGGGTCCTCCCACGGCTCCGCCGAGTCAGCCTGTACAAAGCGATCCATCCGACGCATCCACAGCCTTTGCCTTTGAGGTGTCCCCGTACACACAGCGGGTACATGTCTTCCTGGAGGCACCGGGCACGAGCTTTGGAAAGCTGGGGGAAGGTTCTTGACATACCAAGACACACACACAGACACACACGTGCCACATTTGAGTCGAAGGGCTGACGTTTGAAAGAGAGGAGTTCCTGTTCCGACCACACCACAGCAGCTGACACTTGCTTCTCGAAATGATTAGCACATTGACTTGCGCGCCTTTTCCTTCTTTTAGCTTCAAGACTTTGAATTTTAGGATTTTGTGTGGCAGCTCCCAAGGGGAGTGGACAAGCCTTTCAATCGTCGATGTTCATTTGTCGCAGCTTCTCGTTTTGAGGTGGTTTGGACCTATGGGAGTCTCGACCTTGGGGGCAGCTAGCCTTCTTTCCAACACTTGGATTCTTCGTCTGAGATCAAAGAGCTATGCCTCCCCGGAGAAATCGGGCTGGCTCACGTTACGCTGCATTCACGCTGTGCGAATTCACGCTGTGGTTCCACGGACATGAGCGAGAGAGAGAGAGAGAGTTCTTTTCACGGTTTGCAATCCCTAAAGAGCCCACGACCCTAAATATATACGGGCCCAGCCTCAAGACCCTCCTCAATTTGGGCTCCTAGGGCAAGTACCAACTGTGCACTAACTACCTGCCGCAGGGGTTTGTAGCAAGGAGCTGCAGCTGACACACCCACCCCCACCGGTGGCAACCTCTGGCCACCGGTCGCTTGTCGCCTTCGGCGCCTTCAGGGCCGGGCGCTGGGCAGCGGGCGCGGCGGCTGGGCGCGCAAGGCGGCGGAGCTGGGGCTGTCGCCGGCGCAGGGGCAGGCGCTGGAGGCGCAGGCGGCGGAGTTCCAGCGCAAGTGGCAGGAGGGCGGGCGGGTCTGGGGGAAGAGGTGGGCACGTGGGGTGGTAGGATGGGGTGGGAAGAGGGGGAGTTGAGGGAGGGTAATGTCGGAAAAAGGGTTGGGGCTAGGGAGGCGGAGCTGATAGGCGTTGGGTGTGGTAGTTTCTAGTTGTTTCACATAGAAGCGCGCGTCTGCTCAATGGGCAATGGTCTAAAAATAGAAAGTTTACTTTCAGGCCGCGACAGGCGAACAAAAACAGAATCCAATGGTCAGAGGGTCAGGCTTTCACTTCTGACACGGCTAGCTCGTCGCGAGCAACACCCGGCCCTTGCGAGATGTTTGGTTTGGAGCTATACTATAGTCTCACACCAGACGGCATGGAAAACTCCTGTTGTCAGCAGCTTAAGCCGAGCAGGCGCAGAAAACGTGCCCAGTTCATCATCTCAGGGCAGGACGTTCTCGCCCAGATTACGACGCGGACCATGTATGACTTTTCCCTGTGCCATGACCCCACATGGCCAGGTCTTTTGATCATTGCCAGCAACATTCCTTGCACTGAAACTATGAAGTCTTCTAGAGCAAACCTAACAAGCAAGATACCTGCACTTTCTCGCCATGTTCTCCCCATTTGGCAGAGTTCATTATGATCGTTGCAGTCGCCCCAGTTTGTCTTTCCGGGGGATACTCAACTGCTTTAGGATTTGGACAGCTGTAACTGCATCTCCTGTACCCGCACCAGAAGCAATGACCCTGGCAACTGTGCTTCTGAGTTCTCCCTTTAACACCTGCTGAGAGACTACTTATTTCGGACAACTTGAGGTTGTCGTCCAGAATGAAAGAGCAGCTAGGTCGTCCTGGAGCAGGGTTGTTTGTTTGTCCCAAACTCGAGAGCCACCGACCCCATGCCGGTACTCCTTCATGTTATTGGAATCTGCCTGCTGTGACAATGGTTGAAGCCCTACAGATGTTGTGCAGCGGCATGCGTGCATCCGTGGATTTTGTATGCACAGCGGGAAGATGAGGGGATAATATCGCTTTACCTTCAACATGCATGCCATTTGCAGGGAGGTCATTGGTTCAAACCAACCAATCCCTTTGCCATCCAAACACGAGCACATGGAAGTGCTCGTCGACATCGGAAGCGTTTGTAGCGCCAGGTAATCCCTACCTAGACGTATGAAAGCGAGCTCATGTTCAAACCATTTCAGGTGACTCAGCAGGTGACTCACTCAGCCACATGGTTGGGTTTTCTACCTGTGCTGAGTCTCAAGACACTCTTCCGGACCTGACATATCCGACCCGACTTTACTCGGCAGGAGCTGAGCCCCTACCAGCAGAGGCCGCTTCGGGATTGCCGCAAGAGACTGGAGGTTGGCTCACAGACAAATCCAAACAAATTATTCCCAAATCAATGTTCAAGTTGAATCTAATTTTGCCCTTCAATCAGGGCTTTTTAGCAGACTGTGTGACAAGAGATCCACAAGCACAGGACGCTCCTGATTGTGTGTTTCTGCTGCATGCTGCTTGCTATTTGCTTGTTTGTAAGGAACTGACCACTCAAGTTGCAGACGCGCTGAGACCTGGTACCTGTCGTCTCTGCCGCGATGTGCGGGACGAAACATGGGCCCGCCTTCGTGGTGTTGGAGTGCCGGGTTTTCATGATGCTCCATGCTCGTGATTGAGGCCAAAGGAAGTGCGGCCATGTTCACAGCCCTTCACATTCCGGTTCAGTGCCATATCCCATATTTATATCTACCATACATTATATATATATATATATAAACATAGATAAGTATGCAATAATATATATATATATATACATATGTGTGTCAGTGCCAGCAAGCCATTTTGCGTAGTATGGACTCGTCAGGCTCTCCAGAGGCACCGCCCACCAGGAGGGCTCGTGGTTCGCGAGCGGAGCTTTCCGGACCAGCGAAGTTCGAGAAAGTGAGAGATGAATGGTTTGATGGTGGTCGTTGTTTGGTTTTTTTTGGGCGGGCTCTCTGATTTTATGGTGGACTGTTTGATTCATGACATGACGGTTGCAGATCTTGGAGTGAGGGATGTGCGATTCGAGTCGTACTTCGGAACATAGCCAGCATGTGAGCAGAAAGATGGAAAGGAGCGGTGATCCCACATCTCTTTGGGTCTGACATTTTTGATGGTGCGCTTTACGGGGGGGCATCAAAGGGAAACCAAAGGCAAAGCACCATAATCGAAGCTAACAAAAGTAAGTCCTCAGGGAAGGTCCCCCCAACTGGGAACTTCTCAAACTGGCGATCCCCCGGACGGTTGTCTAAAAGAAAACCAAAAGGAAACCAACCCATTTTTTGGGGGACGTCTATTTTGAGAACCCCCCAGCGCATTGGGAATGAACGATTTTGGGGATTCCCAAACAATGCAGAGAGATCCACCATGTCGCCTGGGCAAGCCATGGCATGTCTGTGGCATCCCCTTCCCCAGATTTAGCTCCCCTTCTTTCTTTCTTTCTTTCTTTCTTTCTTTCTTTCTTTCTTTCTTTCTTTCTTTCTTTCTTTCTTTTTTTTCCACTTTTTTGTTTTGTTTTTTTTTGTTTGTTTTTCACTAGCCAGGCAAAAAGGAACCCATTTTTTTTGCAAAGAGGTCAACTACTTCCATCGGATTCCCAGGCCTCCTTCGAGGCTCCCGCCTCCCCTGCGCTGCGGGGCTCCAAGCGGCGCTTCGCGGCCTATGCTGCAGATGAGGCGCCGGGTGTGGGTGGGGGGTGTGGGTGGGAGGTTCAGGGAGGGTCGGGGGGAGGTCAGGGGGGGTCAGGGGTCAGGGGTGGGGTTGAGGGGGTCAGGGGTGGGGTGGGTCAGGTCAGGGTTCAAGGGTTGGGGGGGGGGGGGGTCGGGGGTGGGGTGGGGTGGGGGGGCAGATCTCGGGCAGTGGCAATGCGGTGGAGATCAATCCAGTCAGAAAACGCCACTTGCGGTCCGAGATTGATGGAAGGGCCCCCGAGAAAAGAACATCCCGATTTGGTTTGCTTTATTTGGGAATCCCCAAAGTCGTTCATTCCAAATACGCTGGGGGGTTCTCAAAATAGACGTCCCCCCAAAAATGGGTTGGTCTCCTTTTGGTTTCCTTTTAAACACCAGGCGACCAGGCGGCTCGCAGTTTGAAAAGTTCCTATTGGGGGGGAAATTTCGAGATGTGGGGGGTCGTCATTTTGTTTGCAGTCTGACTGCAGCCGGCATGTTCCATGAAGGACCATGGCCGACCGTGATGGCCTTGGCTCAATCTCACCTGAAGCAGGGGCTTGGCACAGCCAGATATGTTCATGTTCACGAATGCCTGTAAGTAAGGGTTTATGTTGGTGCACATCAACGTGAATAGGGATTTTCGGGATTCGTTGGGCGGGTTCGTTTATAGGGTACCACAACGATGACCCAGCCCCTGCTAGGTTTGGTCCGGGTCAACACGGTGCACCCTTTACTTCTGGGTCCTGAATTGAGCCACAGAGCGTTATGCCGGGGGGAAAAAAACTGAACTGGGGAAGAGTAACGCCGGACCTGAATTGGGAGAAACCATCCCTAGCCCAAGACCTCATGATTTGAGGCCCTCAAGGCTTCAAGGCGCTCATATTTAGGGTCTTGGGCTCCTAGGGCATGGTCGCTTATTGGAAAGTGCCTACTACATGTCTCTTACCCGCTCGAATTTCCCATGGTCGCTTATTGGAAAGTGCCTATTAGCTCTGGGTGAATTACAACGACCTCACATGACCGAATTCACCCCAAATGGTGTATTATGTGGGGAATAGCCCCGCAACCACCTTAATTTCGGTTGTTGAAATATTCTAATTCACCCAGATTCGATCCGATCCCAAAATCCAAAATCAACTCGATCCAGGCCAAAGCTTTGCCTCGCTGCGAAGTGCGGGTGCGCTACACCTTCGGTCGCCTCAGTGGCCGAGCCTTGACCTTCCTGCCCCCGGTCGAGACGGGACGGCTGCTTTGTATGGAGTGTCTGAGGCGCGGCTTCTGTTTGTTTTTTTCTTTTTTAGCTGGTGCGATGGGTAGGAAATGAGGGAATGAACCTGGGGATTTCCTTGGTTTCCTTATCAGGGATGGTTTATAGGGTGCATTCCCTCATTCCCAGCTGAGCACCAGCAAGTTCTTCTTTGCGGAGTCCGTGTCCGCTTTGTTTGGCTTTCTGTGAGGGACGAGCAAACGAGAAGAGATTGATCGTAAAACTCTATGCACACTTCCATCTGTGATTTTCTCTGGACTTCAGATGTCACACCTTGAAGCCTTGAATTTTTGCCCGGAGTTGAGGGGATGCCACCTGAGCTTCTTGCTTCTCCTGAAAAAAAGCATCTAAGGAGTCAAACAAGCTGCACGAAGACGAGGAATAGGCCGCCCTCCTTGTCCATCACCTAAAAGCATTCACTACATGTGCTTGTCTATTGCCTGGTTGTAAAAAAAATGAGAAAGCACAAACAATTATGTTGATGTCCTTTGAAACGTACTCGTAGCTACAATTGACCCCCGCCGAGAGGACAGGCTAAATGTGTTTTGGGTGAGTGGGGAGAGGACAGTTGGGCACCAGAGAGGCCATGGACTGAGCCATTCAAGCTTGGGGACCTTCTCTGCCAAATCTGTCCAATGCCTCAATTTTTTGATACCAGTTTTTCATTGTTCGGAAGGCGTCCTTCCAAGTTTTTGTAGTCCTTACCCGAGAACAGCGATCCATGTTGCGAGCCCCAGAGTCAGCCAGTCAGCCTGAGGCGCTTGGAGGGCCTTCGGCCCAAAGAGCTGCTGGAGTTCCGCAGCCCCACGGGGGAGCGGGTCACCCACCGAGCCGACGGCGAAAACGCGGGCGAGTGCCAGGAGAGCGACCTCTTTTGCGGAGGCGGGGTGGGAGGTAACTCGAGGTCCGAGGGGTTTTGTATGACACCCTGGGATGACATTTTTGGGAAATGGCCCAGAATGGTTCAAAAGAACCACGGCTTCAACCGGAAATGTGCCAAAATGGGGGGAACTTGAGTGCTCACCCAGAGGGTTTTCTGGTACCTTCTAAGGACGTACTGAACGACCCCTTTTAACGCCCCCTTTTGAGCCATCCTCACAAGGTACCAGGGGACCCTCTGGCTCTGCTTGAACTTGCTGCGATCTCGGGGGATTCCCGAAAGGAAGCCATAAAGCATGGTTGATGGGGAATTTTGGGTGGTCATTGCCTCATGCCCTGAGAACCAGCAAGTTGTTTGGGAGGTGTAACCCGTATAGTCATTTATAACGCAGATGGGACCCAACTTGTGTATGGCATCACTCGTTGCTCTCGAGAGTGCGACTCGCCTTTCAAGAACCCACTGACAACCCTGGTCTGAAAAATAAAAGAGACGCGTGGAGCTTTGATATGCGGCCCCATAGATTACAGAGGGCCTCCAACCCCCCCTTCTTCAGTGCTTGGCTCGATTGTGTTCAGCGTGTGATGGGCAATGATGTCTGCCCTGATTCAGGCCTTTCGACAACTGTCAAATTTGTCAAGTACGAAAAGGGGCTGGTCTCACATGGGCAACCTGGATCCGCAGAAATTCACATGGACCACACAATTAGATGTAAAACCTTGATCCGCAGATTAACATACACAAGTTGTAGATCCCAAATTCTCGATTGTTCATGGCAATACCGTTTGCTCTCCATGGCAATACCCTTTGTTCCAATGGCCATACTCTTTGCCCCAAATTCTCGGGTCCCATGTCAATGGCCATACCCTTTGCCCCATTTGCCCAGAATCCCCGCGCGAGCCTCCGCCCGGAGGCGAATGTCGCGCGCGGTTCTTCGGGCAGCGCCAGGGCGCCTCGTTGCGGCGCCAGCTCTTTGAGTTAGAGCGGGGCGTCTGTCAGAAGCTGCGACGGAAAAGTCGACGAGCCCAGGGCTCCCAAAAAAAGATGGACCCATTTTGCCACCACTTGAATCATGTGGCGTTTTATTGCACCAACATGAGGGGAAACCACCATTGACAAGTTGCAATGTTCAGGTGTTTTTCATGTAAGGATCCCTGGAGTCGACAGCCCAAGACCCGATTGAGTCAACGGGAGAATGGCGGGGGTCTCTCAATTTCCCCTTTGGTCTTCAACAGTGGCCACCGTTTCCGTGGAAACCGCCAGGCCAATGGCTGGAGGGGAGTCCAGTGACCCCTGAACAAAGGAGTGTGCGACAGTATGACGGCAAGGTGTGGGTTCCACACAAGTTTTGCCATACTCCCGTGCAAATGTACGAACCCAAAAAGTGGGTTCCGCACAGGGACCATGATTACTCCTCCAAAAATGGATGCTTTGATGGTTTGGAGGCCCTGTTTGTTTCTGCTATCTGCCGGGGGTGTCTGGCTTGCAATAGGGAGCCCACAACATGGACGGTTTCCTCTTGGTTGCTTCCCATGGCTTCCGTGCTATAAAATGTCCCCCTTGGTAGTTTAGTACAGGATTGCTCAGGATCCCTCGTGGGTGACATGTCGACAGCGGCCACCGTAGCACCCGCGCGCGTGAGCACAATCATCTAAGAAAGGCGAGCTTGATTTTCATTTGACCAAGGACTTGGTTTCATTTAAGGCAAAAGTAGTGGGTTTCCTCTTCGTTCCCAGCAAACAGCCCCCCCCAAAAAAAAGAAAAGCAAGGGGCGGCGGTGCCACGAGCCGCGTCTCAGGAAGTGCGGCCTGGACTGCCACGAGCTCTGGCAGCGCCTGATACCGCTGGAGCCGGCGCAGCGGCTGAAGCGCCTGGAGGAGCGGACGGGGAGACCCTGGGAGAACCTCGGATGTCCGACTCTGGAACATCTTACCAAGGGGGACGACTTTCTGGAGCTGCACTTGAAGAGCCTGGTTTCTCTGTTGCCCAGTGGATTCTGTCCCTTTTTTCAACTTTCTGTGGGAAGGGTTCCGATTCCTTTAAACTCAGCCAACCAAACCCCAATAACCAACGGGCATCTGAGAGAAGGAAACCCCGATCCAAAATGGGGGATCAAGGGAAACCTGAAGGGCCATGAAAGTGCAACCTGACCTTTTTTGTGTTTTTGGAAAATGAACCTGGTACAAACCAGGACCCCCCCCCTTTTGCGTCATGTTCCATGTGAATTGTCGGAAGGGTTCCCTTGTTGGGGACGGGAACGCACCCAAGATGGGGAATTCTCACCGACTTTACTCCGATTTTGTGATGTAGAGATTGCTTCAATGTGTTGGGTGCCTTCGTATCGCGGCTCTGGAGGCTGAAGTTACCAAGCCTCAGGCTTGTGTTATTTGGTGATTGTTTTGCAGTTGCACGCCGTTCTAGCCCTTGGTTTGGTGAGAAATAGATGGGTTCCACTGGTTTAAATCGGCTTGTTTCATGTACCAGGGCACCCCCTCGATTTGTCCAAAAGGTCGGTACTTTTCTTTTGTGACCCACCCACCCACCGACTGTCGACCCCGGAGGAATCAACCCCAGTTTAGGGGGTGTTTTTGGGTGAACTGTGGGGATTCAGCCCACTTTGGGAGGGGCCGGGGTCCACCACTTGCCAAGCCTCAACCACTAAGAAACCGGGGTTGATGTTTTCCCGCCCCCCCCTTCACTCGACCCAGCCACCCCCCCACCAAGCCCTCCAGGAGCTGGCGCCCTCCCTGGCCACCTCCAGCTCCGGGCAGAAGCATGCTTCATCTTGGGACACATATTTGTTTCTTCTTTTTTTCTTCTTCTTTTTGTTTGTTTGTTTTCGCTTCTTGTGGTTTACTGGTTGAAATCCAAGCACTTAACTGCTAAAATTTAAGTTTAGTGGTTGACATCCAACCACTGAATTGCTAAAATTCGATTGATTTTTGCCAACCACTGATAACTGCTATTTTTTTGTTTAGATGTCTCCCCAAAGCCAACGTCCAGGAAGGTCACGGAGGGCTTCTTGTGGCAGGCGGACCACGTGGTGCCCGTGTGGCAGGGCGGGGGCCTCTGCGGTTTGGAGAACCTCCAGACGCTCTGCGGCGCCTGCCACTCGGCCAAGACCCGCGCCGAGGCGAAGGAGCGCCAGGAGCGATGGAGGGAGGGGATTTTTCGGGTGGGTCAGGGTGGGTCAACGAATTCAACTTGGGTTTTTAGATGTGTTTTAGCGGGGCCGGTTTAGTGGGTTTTAGTGGATTTTTTCTGGAGAGAAAAGCTGGGTCAAGGTGGGTTTAAATAGCGAAGCATTTGGAATTGGACTCAGTGGTGTTTTAGTGGGTTTAGCGAGTTTTTGTCTGAGAGCAAGGCTGGGCCAACGAATTCAACTTGGGTTTTTAGTGTTTTTTAGTGGGTTTAGTGGATTTTAGTGATTTTTTCTGAGAGGGAGGGGCAAGGGTGGGTCAACCAGTCGAAGCATCCGGAATTCGAAGTTGGGTTTTTTGGATGTGTGTTAGTGGGTTTAGTGGGGGTGTTTCGCATCCCTTGTTAGTGGTGGGGTTTCCTTTTTTTACCCACAAATTAGTAGCAGGGGATCTGAAAACGGACAGCCCAGAAAAGGGAAGGAGGGAGGGAGGGACAGAGCATGACTTGTTTTCACAGAGGCCAATTGGGGGAGCCTTCATGTTGGTCTGAGGGAGTGTAAATTAAAATGACTGGTCTAAGCATGGCTAGGAAGCAAGGGATAAATTGAAACGAGGGTTGATCAATATTCCGACAAGGTGTTCCGCAATGGTCATCCCATGCAAAGGACCTTGTGATCAATCCCAAATGACTGGTCTTGTTGAGTTCTTGAGGTTTGTGTTGGTTGAGAAAAGCGAATCTTTGTGTCAAGAAATACGGACAGATGTCTGAAATGCCTGTCACACACACACACACCTCCGTGCAGAGAAATCCTCGCAAACCAAGACCAACGCAGCAAACGTTGATGCAAGGCCAACTGCCCAGCATGCCAAGAACTGACTAGGTCCTTCAGTAGTGCCCTTGTACCCTGTTTGGGGGGGAGGGTACCCCTACTAACATAGACTACACAAAATAGGATACCCTCATTCTAACCTCTCTACTGGAGGACCCAGCTGAGTCACGGCTCCGAACCGTGCGAAGAGCTTGCAACTTGCGCCTGCTGGCCCAGGTTTACGATCGCGAGCGGTTTGCGCGACGTCGCCAGGAGCTGTCGCCCAAGAAGAAGTTTCAGACTCCTCCAAAGCGGGGAACTGCGAAAGTGAAGGGCCGGCGGAGCACAAAGGGCTCAATGGGCCCGAAGGGTTCCATGGGCCCAAAGGGCTCGAAGGCCGCAAAGGGCCCGCGGTTCAGTGCTTTGCGGCCTGTGTGGAGTCTCAAGGCTTGTAAGAGGACAATTGATTTGAATGAGGAAAGGAGGACGATTGATTTGAGCGAGGATGAAGCGGAACCCAAAAGTGCAGGATGCGGGGAGTAGCTTGTACACAAGGGACGGCTCGCGAAGACGTGCTTGTGTCAAGCATCCGACCAGTTTGTGTTCCGACAGACTTGAAGCATGTACAGGCATGATTGCTATTGTTGGCGGTCATTTCGGCTTGCAGCATGACCCCGGAATGATGAGAATTCTGGTCAAGGTTGCATCGCAAGACTTCCATGGATGACCCTCGCATATCGGACTCCATTTGCCTGGGGCAACATTCGGCCACATTCGGCGCCTGCAAGCAGCACTCTCCCTCGCTTTTGCTGATCCACGTCGCACCACCTCCAGCGTCTATACAGGTCCGAGCGGGCTCTTTCGCATTTGCTTAAAGGAGGAGTCATGATGCAGTCGTTTGTTTCCTTGTGTGTAAACCTCCGAATTCCAGAAGTAAGAAAGGATTGAATTCGGAGACGTGCGATTGCCCATACGGCTGTGGGTCAAAATCAAACCACAAGGGAAGCGCAGGTTTTTGTCTATGTTTCTTTTTACCAGGGTTCCATTTCGGGTACCTATTTTTGACCCACAGCCATGCGACACATTTAAATTTTGGTGCTAACGAGAGAGCTTCTGCCGCCAGCAGCAGTTGCGAGCCCAAGCCTCTTGGCCAGGAATCTCTGTGCTTTTTGTTGTTTTTTCTTTCGGCTCGGGTGCAATGCCAGGCAACATGTACGGCAAGGGCTACGGCGATTTCGGAAAGGGAGGCCAGAACCCGTTGGATTGAGTGACGTTTTTGTGGCTGTTGGAAGTTGGTATAGACTTTCAGAGCGATGGGAGGGCAACGGTTTCCATTCTTTTCCGGGTTGCAGCTGTTGCTACCTTCTCTGCGATTTCTTAGGTGAAGGATTTGTGGCAAGGGTCGGGAGCAACCTCTTGGATACCTGTGGCTATCGAGCACTGAGGCTGGAACAAGGGCGGCTTCTATGGCTACCCTCCCTGGGATGGCGGCAAGGCCTGGGCCGTGTACCAGTTAAGACATGTCCAAGTGTGACAAGAAACGGCCGAAAGGGCAAAAACCAAAACGGCCGCAACAGGCAAAAAGGCGCCTTTTGTTGTAAAACAGCTGAAAGTTCAGCCGATTTCGACTTTCTAGGTATAGCCAAAACAAAAAGGCCGCCCGCCAACCGCCACTTGACAGATTGAAAAAAGTGCACCGTCGTGCGCCGTTGGTCTACAGCGGCTTCGCCGCTGTTGAATGATTTGTCCAAGCGAAAGCAATCGAATGTTTGTGGCGGTTGTTTGAGTCTTAGCATTTCTTTCATTTTCTGTTTTTTCCCCTTTTGGTTTTACTGGGAATCTATCACTACTGGATATATATATATATATATGTTTTCAGGGGGCGAAAACGCAAATGGATGTTTTTTGTTTTTCACAGTTGTAAAGCTGACTCTTTGCTCCCCGCGTTTCGGTCCTTGTGAGATGGCTTGTTCTTGCAAACTCCTCATGACCGAGAAACCCAACGCTGGGCACGGGAGGGAGTGTTGCTAAATCCGCGAGGCTTGTTTATGATGGCAACTGTCAGGTGAGCCACAATCAAAGCACGGGGATTGATGAAGGTTAGTAAGGGACGATCCCAACCATAAATAGCTGCGGCCGCCTTTTTAATCCTGTACATGGCTTTGGGCAGACCATTTTAGTACCAGGTTTTGATTGCGACTCAGGTGTCCGGCTTATCGAGGGCCTTCCTAAACTTGAGGAGCGACAATCATTTCAGACAATTGATCACTATGCCATGACTAACCGAACCTTTCCTCGCTGGCGGAAACAAAGTACAGAAAAGAAAACGACAATCATGACATGCAAAAGGGTTTTGGACATGGCCTTTGGGGATGGAATATCCTCCTTTCTTCAGGCGCTTGGCCACCTTGAGAAAGTCCAGGGGAAGTCCATTCCCCTTCTTCCATTTCAGCGGGTTGTGTTTGCTTTCTTGGTGCTTCTTTCTTCGTGCCGTAGGCTGCTGCAATGCAGCCAACATGTTTCGCCCCATTCGGCGTTCTGAAAGAGTCTTGTCTTTGCAGGCTCCGACAGAGAGTCCCCGGGCCACGCCCCCATTTTTTTCTCCCCCGCATTGCGGGGGTTCAGGGCATGATGGGCTACGGCTACGGCATGATGATGCCTCCTATGCCTGGCCCTTAGGCTTTGACACCAGCCTGTTTGTTTGTGTGTGTGTTTTGAGGGCACTGGTGAAGAAGCTTGGAGATTTTAGCTATTCAGAACACTCGAGGAATCAATTGTTCCATAAAGGGAGCTTTGTTTCATCTGCTGGAAGGTGGTTTTTCTCCGGCCTTGTTGAACTGGTGTCTGACGCCTGTTTGACCAAGAAGGGACCAACTTCTTCAGGTTCTTGCCCGTAGGTGACTGATGAACGATGCCGGGTGTCCGCCAAGGCGCTTGTGATCCCCTAACATCAGAGCATCCTCAGCATTGCCGATCAATATTGCCAGTATCCCCTGAATATCTTAAGCATCACCGCCGCGCTTTGGCGCATCATCAGCATTGCCGGCCAACATCGCAGGTACTTAAGGGTACCCGGCGTTTTTGCAAATCCGAGCGCAGCGCGGGGATAAGGGGGGGTCAATGCCAGATCAAACCTAGTCTGGCCGCCTGCAGATTTGCTCTTGTCTCATTCCAAACGCTGGGGATCAGATGGGTCATGCGATATTATATATATAAATATATATATATATATATATATGTTTTTTTTTTTCTTTTTCTTTTTTTCGGATGCCTGATGCCCGTGATACTTCCAGTAATGTGGGTGGCCTCTAGGTGAATGTGTTTCCGGTATCCTGAGGTTCGCATTCAAAGGCAAGGGCAAAGGGAAGGGCAAGCGGAGCCCACAACTCAACGTGGCCGCGGCCTGAGTGAACTTGAGCTTCGAGCTGCCGCGGAGTTTGCCATGTTCAGTAAGTTTGAGTGCATGGACTGGGGTCATTCTTTGACGGTTTCTGGGGGTTATCAAAGTCAGAAAATGTGGTTGTTTCCCTGATGTCTGGTGATTCTCTTGGAGGTTTGGAGCCGAATCGGTGGTTTGGAAGTGACTTGAACCCCTGGTTCTTGTTGGATGGGAAACCTCTCCAAAGGGCAAACCACCAATCCCATTGGAGCCAAGCGCCCAAAGTCGTCTTTGTCCTTGGAGGCCTTGGCGCAACGCAGCGATCGATGTGTTTGGAGCGATGGCGACCTCAGGATCCTGCCAAGAAGCTGTGGATCGGCAACATTCCAGAAGACGCCAAGTGGAAGGATTTGCAAGCACTGGTGGACAAGGCAGGGATCCCGAATTGAGTTCCGGTTTGGGAAAACTTGCGAAGTTGAAGAGTTCATCCAACCGCGTGTTTTTCTTTTCTTTTCTTCGGGATGCCTTTGTGCTTACATGTGTGCTGTCCTTACATGACAGCAAGATACAGTGGGTGTGATTAAAACAAAAACAAAAACACACAATCACTTCCGACCTGCTTTTCAGCCACACCCCTCACTAAGCATCTCCCGACAACGACGCCTCCCTTGCACGTCAGACGTCAGACGTCAGGCGGGCAAGAGCCGCTGGGTGGAGATCTTCCGTGGCAAGGGCAAGGGCACTGGCGCGGTGGTGCCCGGGCGCCTGATGACCTGACCGGACAGGGAGGTTAGGCTAGGCATGGGTCAAAATTAAACATCAGGATATGGACCGCAGGTTTTAGTCAACTTGTCCGTTTACCAGGGTTCCATTTTGGGTACCTATTTTTGACCCACACCCATATGAAACATGGGTCAAAAACTGAAGCCACCAGGATATGGACCGCAGGTTTTGGTTCCATGTGTCCATGTACCAGCATATGGGGTACCAATTTTTTGACCCACATAGGTGGGGGTTGTATACTTGGTTGGGTTTTTGGACCAGGATCCCGATGGTAATTAGGTAGCGCCCCTTTCAGGATCCCAAGTTGCAGGAGATCTATGTTCAAGGGAGCTCTAGCTTGGATTGGGCGCGCAGGCTACCACGCCATTTTGTTCAACACAACACATGCTGTTGCCAAAGTTCTGCCTAGTTTAAGCCTTCTTGAGTTTTTAGAGGTGTTGGTCTTGACACAATTCGAGCTGATTTTTGCTTGGGTTGTGTGGGTGGATGGTAGCTCTGAGAGCTAAACTTTGCCGATTGCTGCAGGGTTCTAATTTGTGGTTGCTGTAGTCTGGTGCTGTAATCAACTATTGTCACGACTTCCCCAAGCATATTTCACAGAACAGTTTAGCACCTGCATATTTTGAATGTCTGTTGTCTGCAGGTTCAAGAAATCGCGTGCCGGATCTCCAAGAAGAAATTCGGCTTCTTTCACAGGACCTAGAGTTGAGAGCGTAATAGTGAGAATCCGTGCAAAACATTGAGCCCGGCCAAGATGCGGCAGTCCCAACACTGACATATCAACGTCGCAAACTTGTAGGCGGCAAATTCCAATGCCCGCCCTGGCGCCCTCAAGGGCTGGTCCCAACCATATGGCCTGAGCTCAGAATGGTGGGTTTTCCTGTTGGTTTCCCGTTAGAACCAGTACCCTCGAAAAAAGAAGAAGACACACCCATAGGTGCGGCCTATTTGTTTATTTCTGTACATGAGTGACAAGCAAAACTCGGGTAGATGGAGGTCAGTCAGGGACAACAATGCCGGCCATAAATGGGTGCGGCCGCCTTCTGAATTCTTTACATGGTTCTGGGGATCGACCATTTTACCGGGTTTTGATTACGACTCGCACGGCTGTGGGTCAAAACCCTGTACCCCTGATGAACATCCAAATAGGTGGTACATGGGTGTTCATCCGCCCCAAAATGGAGGCATAGGTTATGACCCTTGGCCACATGGCTTTGGGTATACCACAGCTCACAAGAGTCACGACGTCCCGCCCGCGCACGAGGTACAGCACCGCAGAGGAGGCACAGGCGCGCGGGGGGAAGGGGGGGGCAACCGCGGGCCAGCAGGTAGACCGGTGGTGAATTCACTGGCTTCTTGCCCCAAAGAGGTGCCGCCTTTGTTTTTTTTAGGGAAGGGAAGCCAAAAGGGAAGACTCACCCATTTTGAGAGGTCCTATTTTGAACACAATATAGCGCCCCAGACTTGCTGTGGTTGGTTGGATCGATGGCCGAAAACTGTGACGCCTTTGAAGTTGCCCTGGCTTGCCATGAGCATGTGCACGGCCGAAAACCACTGCGAGCTCACCCATGATACAAGGTCCCTTTCGGATTTGTAAACTACCCTCTGCACATATATGTGTGCTGTAGTTCAGAAGAAATGGATATGGGTCAAAATTCAACCAGAGGACCGCAGGTGTTAGTCCTTGGTTCTATTTGCGCGGATGACCCATTTTGGGATTACCCTATTTTTGACTAGTAGGTTACCAACAGACACAAAGCCCGGTCCCAGCTAATGCTTACATCCTGGGCCTTTGGGCGTTTGGCTCTGGTCTTAAGCCATGTGCAACACTCATGGGTTGGATATGTTCAAGGCCCCAGCCACTACAGGAAGAGCCACTTTTTTGTCGGAACCATGTAAATTTACCTCTTGGTGTTACAATGGTTTCTCCTGGGTACCTTCTATAGTGGAAGCTGGAAGCACTGTTTGTGGCACAAAACATTCCTAAGGCCGGGTCAACATCGTTTACGGGAAATAGATCTATAGGAAGCGCTGGGTGGGGCGCAAAAAAACACACATTCCTGAGGCTGGCTCAACATGGCTTACGGGCAGTAGACGTTTCTCCCGATGGGAAGGCAGACGTGCCAAGTCGCTCGCGCCTTTGCATTCCCTTCTTCAACGACTATGACCAGCATTGCCAACGATGCACTGCGCCCTCCTTTTTTTACATGGTGGGTCGGGTAGAACGAACACATGGACATATCGGTACAATGGCATTGAGCGAGTGGCACTTGCCCCTTGGTTCTGACATCTCTAATCAGTCAGCCAGCCTGATCCACTAGAACTTGCCTCAAGGAAAACAACTGGCGGGCTCCAAGTGCCACGCAAACTAGAACTTGGTGCTGAGTAGGGAACTACCTTCCGGGTGTTGGGCATGAACCGTTTCGGGATTCCCGAAGAAAGGAAACCAACTCAGGGATTGTTGTCTCAGGGTCATTCCACTTCTCATTCCCTGCCTCACGAACCAATTGGAAGAGAAGAGATTGATTGGCGTCTGGGATGTCCGTTCAGCAATCCGGAGTGGAAGCGTTGATTTGTATCTTTTTCCAACTCAAAGCAGGTAACCCCTCCCACCTATGGCCAATCGACCTGGAGCCGAAGTTCACTTCAGCTGGCAGAATCTGGAAAGTCACAATAAAGGTGGCATGCGCTAAAGACATCAGCTAGGTGCTTGGAAGGGAGTCGCTAGGCTGGGAGCTCACAAGTTTGTAAGGACATGCTAGGGTCATATATATATATATATATATATGGACAAGAAGCTGGGAGCCGGGAGCTAGGGAAACTCTCCAAGCAAATTTGTGGTTCCTGACAGCTGGATCTGGCAGTGGCTCAAAATTAAAGAGCTGGGTTACGCAGGTTTTGGTCCATGTTTCCACTTTTCAGGGCAACCCATTTTGGGGTTCCCTGTTTTTGTTTGTTTGCCATACCGGAAAATCAGCATTTTGAGCCATACCCATCAGCATTTTCCGGAAAATCAGCCATTCCGTTTTTTTTGTTGAGCCATTTTGAGCCATACCCATCTCACAAATTGGCTCCTTGGAAAATCAGCGGCTGCCGGCATGGCCTTCATATCGCTTCGAGGCTGCCAAGGCCTCGCTGAACGGGGCGGACCTCTGCGGCTCCTCGATCGTGGTGGACTCCTGGGAGCGTGGCCGGGGACCCGAGGCTCCGTTTTTTTTTTTTTGTTGTCTCTGTTTTTTGTGTTTTTTTTGGTGTTTGTGTTTTTTCTCCGGCTCGGGGTCGATTGTGTGGTGTTGGTTTTTGAGTCTCAACATAGAGACAACCGCAGGAATGTCTTAGGAAATATGTGCTTTTGTTTTGAAGAGGTTTTTAAGTCATAGGGGAAAACCAAAGGAATATCTTGGACAGGAATATGTTAAGAATTATGTTGATTGGCCAACCCCCTGATTCCCCCAAAAGACCCACCACCAAAGGAAAGAAATCCAAGGGTTTTTCATTAGAAACAATGTGGATGTGTTTTTCTTTTGCAGGATGTTTTAGAGAAAGAGGTCCACGGATTTGTAAGGCACGAGCACGTCAAGCGTGCGCTCGTGGGAATGGTTTGGTTTTCGGGCCACGAACAGTGGGCCCGGTCCCGGGCAATTCGGCATCGGGAGGGACGGAGTTGGTTGGTTGATTTTGATCGGGGGTGTCCCCTTTTAGTGGGGATTCATCACTTTTGGGGGGAACACCCCCCCAATAATGGGACGGGTTTATTCATCCTGGGTCAACATTATGAGTTTTAAGTCAATGGGATGCCCATGCCATGGTCACCTGATGTGTGGTCCATGAGTGGGCATCAACCCAATGAGGATAGTTCGACCATGCTACAGGTCCATTTTTTCAGAAGCCATGACCATGCCACGCATACTGTGGAGTCGTTCACAGTAGCGCATGTAGCGTGCTGGCTTTCAACCGCAGACATATCCAGTTGTAGCGCCGGGCTCTTTCACTGAGGTTCCGTTCCAGTAGGATGAAGCCTGAGGTGCCTGCTCTACTGGGTTGGATCTTTAGACTTTAACCTTTTGGATTCCCCTCATATTTCCTTTGGACCTGCAAAAAGTTTAACTTGTTGCTGTGGGATCTGCAGCACCCAAGCCTGTGTAGGCAAATAAGCTGAATCTTGAGTGCATGAAAATCGTGCCCGTCCGTGCACATTCCTGGGCCTAGTCAAGCCACTCAGTCGAAGCAGCATCCACTTGTTGGCTACAGTAGGAGGTGTTTGCCAGGGGCTTCGAGTTAGAGAGGAACTCAGGAAAAGCTTCTGATTTGTATTGACAAGAATCACCAAAGCTTCCGGTTTGTATTGACAAGAGTCGGTGGCCCTAAGCGATACAGAGCAAGAAGTTTGTCTGTGCTTTGCTCAAACGATTCCGAAGACAATTGCAAAAATTCAGGCGCCCACTTGAACGAAACTCGTTGCATGTTCGTATAGCAGACCGACCCAACTGGGACCACTTTTGTAGCTAGCGATGGCCCTGAACACATGGGTTTTCCAACCCTGGATCGTCGGCAAGCTGGTTACGTATTCAGCTGGTCCATGTCTCCATGTCGCTGAGAAAGGAAGCTGAGAGACAGTTTTAGTGTTTTCGCTAAAACACCACCGCAATTTCCTCACAAGACCGGGCTGCCGGCACCCAGCCATGGGTGGCACCATTTGGGGCACACACCCTGAAGATGCAAGTACTGTCAATGACATTCAATGACTAACTAGTGAACTGCCACATGTTGATGACCAGCTTCCCCCACTTGTGCCCTTTCAGTTTAGAAGCTAAGTTGCTATTTGGCCTTAAGCATGTGAGCAATACAGTTTTAGACGGTACCATCCTTTCCGTGCCTTCACTGTGTTTGGCATGTTGTTTGTTTCTGTTTTAGTTCGTGTCTGTTGGGTTCTTTCTACTCTTTTAGTCTGCAAAAAGAAAACAACTGTTCATGTCTCGTAGGCTGCAAAAAAAAAACCGTCAGTTTAGTTTGTTTTGGCCAAGCCCATACCGGGGGTTGTCTGGGCGGCTGCTCAGGAGCCAAGGCTTAGAGCTCTAGGACGGGGATGCCGGGATGCCCAAGCTACTGATGTACATATGTATATATATATATATGTATATGCTCATATATATATATATATACACGTATATATACGTATATATTCATGGATATGTACATATATATATATAATTATATGTACATATATAGATATTCACACATGTATATATATATATATATAGAGAGAGAGAGATATGTGAATATACATATATGGTCCAGTATCTCTGGTTCCCGGGTCCCCCCCCCCGGGAAGGGGGAAGGGTTCAAAGGTTGTGGTAAAAGTCATGTCCTGGGCCCGCCTCCCGACCCTAGGGAAAGTTGTGTTGGGGAAAAAAAATAGGGGGAACTGCCCTGGAGTCTGGCAGGTTTCTCGCTAGCGTCAATTATGCCCCGAGCATATACGTCTTAGCAGGCATAGTTTAAGACGATATGAATGTTAGTTGCTGGTTCCAGGGATCTCCTCATGTACTGCATCTGCAGTTGCCACGTTTCTTTCCAGCATCCATGGCTGGTGAGCTGTGCTGGCGCTGGTGGTACTGGTTGGTGTTGGATCGAATCTCAAATTCAGAGATCTCCCTTGGCCTGACTGTCTCAGCTTGCTCAGCTGCCTTAGATGTTTTTCATGACCCCAGGTCTTGATTGCTATTGGGCAACGGATCTTTAGACTTTAGCTTTTCGGAAAATGAACGGGGTTTTCCGTACTAAACCCCCAAAAAGCTGAGAAGCTTTTTGCAGGGGGGTCAACAGCAGCAACCAAGAGGTACGGATAGGATTGTCCACAGGCCCAACCAGAAGCCCATCCCTCAGAGTGGATTTCTTCTCGGTCCTCGGCAATCGACGGCGATTTCTTGTGCACTTGCGGCTCGCAACTGAACTCCCGAAGTTTGTTTGCCTCGAGCATCGGGCTTTGCCGGTGCTTTGCGGAGTCTACTCCATGTTCAGCGAGACAAAAATTGTTTGGCCAACCATCTTTCTTTCAGAGCTAGGTCCCGTAGTGCCTTTCTACCCTTTTTTGGGGGAGGGTTCTCCTACTGAAATATTACAAAAACAGGGTGCCCTGATTCTGTCCTCTCTACTGGAGGACCTAGAGAGGCTCCTAAGTCCTGTCACTTGGCTCCTGCAGAGAATGGGGCCGATTCCAGGAGAAACACGAGGAGAGCACCGGCTCCAGTTGCCCTTCGCGAGGAGAGTGAGAGATACAGTGCAGATATTGTAAAGGGGCCACTGGCAGACCTCTGACCCGCTGTCTTTCACTGGAATTGCAGGACTTTTTGGTAGGGATTAAGCCCTGAACAGAGTTCAGTATGTAATCGTATACATACATGTGCATCTGGATGTGTGAGTTGTTGAGGTGCCCTGCTAGTTGTGGGGCACGTACGTGACAGGGCAATGCCTTTGATGCCACGAAGGTTTGCCAGTGCGTCGCCTGTTCAAAAAAAACAACCAGAGCATTGTTTGTTTCCTGACGCAGTCTAAATTGGAACGTCCAGAGTCCAGATGCGCCCTTTGTATGTGTTGCAAGCGCGGAACATAGATGTCATCTCAGAATGTTAACTTGTCTTGTCGGTCCACAGCAGTCTAAATGGGATTGGTTGGTGGTTTGCGAGGTGTTGTAATGGGGAGGCCCCCGTTACTACTTACCGTCTACGGCTTCTCAGGCCACCCCCTGGCCTCCAAACCACCAACCCGATCAGAAATTGAGCTTTTCGTGTTTGTGCACCCTTTTCCCAGTTCAGGTTGGAGGGCTTCACCAATCAAGCAAAACACACGCAACGCAAGCACGTCATCGCTTGAACCTGACCTGAATTCAGGTTACTGGCTTCTTTTGATGCCAGGTTCTGCAGCGCACGCAATGTGAGTGGTTTGCAAAGTGTTTGCATTCTCATTGGACATGTGCAGCGGTGTTGTGTGCTTTCCCGGGCATTGTTGCTGCGCCGTCTTTTAATTTTTCGTGCGCCCTGGTTCAGGTTATGACAGACGCTTGGACATGGGCCGAACACAAAAGACCAGATGTGAGGGGCAAAAAGGAACGGATCCCGCGTGCAAGAGCAGCTGTCGGGGGTGGACAATCAGAACATGGCTCAATGCAATGGCTTCAGCGAATACCCAAGCCCCGCGCTCTATTCACGATATTGAGATGTTGACTAGATGTCATTTACACAGCGAGGCGATCGTCGAGGCATATTGTGGGTGGTTGCTTGCGAGAACGTTTGCTGCTATTGCTAGCACCGCCACCACCACCACCCCCACCGCCGCCGCCGCCGCCACCACCGCCATTCGCACCACCACCATCATCCGCCGCACCGCCACCGCCGCCACCACCGCCGCCACCACCGCCGCCCACCACTGCCATCACCTATTTCAGACCATTGGTTTTCTTCGGTTGAACCCAGCCAACCTGGGTTTAGCATGTCCTTCCCTTTTTTTGGTGAGCCTTGGCAGACGTGGCGAGATTTGAGAGCCTTTGCAGTATTTCAGGTTTAAGGCATAGAGCAAAAGGTGCAGAACTTGGAGCGAAACCCCGGCGGCAAGTGAGGGCCTGGAGGCGGGCCAGCGCATGCGATTCCGTTTGGGCACTCAGCTCCGTGCGATGCATCAGTCGAGTCGTAATAACGAGATCAAGAGATGAAGTTCTAACTTTGCAGAAGGGGAGGGACCACTTTAGCCTTGAGTACTTCTAGGGGTTGATTCCCCCCTTCTTTTCAAGCATCGTTTCTTTCCAAGGCCAGGTGTTTTTTCGGGTTTCTGGAGGTTTTCTAGAAAGATTCGGATCCCTGGAAATGGGGAACCTACCACCACGTACTGACCTTGGGCACGCCGGAGGCGAAGCGGCGAGCCGATGTACGGCGGCAAGGGCTATGGCGGCGGTTGGGGCAAAGGCCGCCTGGTGCCTGGGGTCGACGGTGTCGGATCGTTTTTCATGCGCCAATGGGCCAAGGAGCTCACGAGAGCTTTCGACGGCACGGAATCGATGGCCGAGTGTTTGGGGCGAGTTGAGGCTTTGCCGTGTGATGTTCAGATGCTCGGGAAGCCTTTCTGGCGCTTGGTTTGAGCTGCCTCAGTGCCAGCGTTTGCATGTGTCCATGGAACAAATTGTGGATCGAGTGTGCAGCTTGATAGGGCTTTTTTTGTTGCCTCCGGTGCATCGGTTAGGACTCCCTGCCAGGAATGTTCAGGAATCAGGAACCTCGGTTTTGCCTAAACGGCCGCCTCCTCTTGGTTTGTGAGGCATTAAGTTCCAAGCAAGATGCATGCTGCCCCTGAACCAGATTCACGGCCTGTTTCTGAAGAATTTGATCGGTCAGTTTGGGGTTTTACATCCGTTGCATCCGCAGTGTGGCTGTTCAAGCGTGAAAATGTGCGAGCAGCGCACTTGGACGGTTTGTTGTTTCCTTTTGGGCCCCAAACCGGTAACCCTTGAATCTATAGGTTATCAGCCGTAGGCCCCTAGCTCTAAGCAATGGACGGTTCCCTTGTGCCAGTTGATGGATCCAGCATGCCTGTGGATGCTGCCGGAGCTAGCTCCGGCAACGCCACCGGCGGCGGTGTGCGAATGTTCGCATCAAGCGCTAATGCGCAATACAACCGCACCCTGATGAATTCCCTTCAACTGTACAATACCGCAATCTTTGCTTTTGGGAATGATGCAGCCATTAGGTCTGAAGCCGAAGCCCTGCATCAAGCAGCTGTAACGCATTTGCAAGCGGAAAACCGTGAGGAGCTCCGTGCCGCACAGAATCAGCTGCATGCACACTACGCTGAATGTGTGCAAGCCCAGTCGCATAGGATTCGTGAATACGAACAGCGAGTGAGCGATGAGTTCATGCAAGAAGTGAACTTCGCTGAAGCTAGGATAAGCCAAGTGTGTGAGGAAAATGCCCAAGCATTGCATGAAGCGGAAATGGGACGCAAAACAACTGAGTTTAGGCAAGCCATCGAATCCACCCTGGCTGAAGCCCAGCAGCTCCTCCATGAGCAAGCTGCCAAGCATGCCGATGACACAGCCCGTGTCGAGGCTACACACGCCAGAACGGTTGACATGATGGCACACCAAAACGGGCTTCTGCAGGACGAGCTTGATGAGCTGAAGAAGTATCAGAAGCAACACGACCTCCGCGAGGATGGATCGAAGCCCAAAGGGGTAGGTGATACCCGAGAGGATTCACCAGAGTTGATGACCGACGACATGAAGTCAGCTCGGTCCCAAAGGTCAATGTTGGACCCGTTGACCCATCCGTTTCAATATGCAAAGGAAAAGTTGAGGTCGCTTGTTACCTATGACGGTTACGGGGATGAATATACCCCTAGCGTGATTCCAACTGCCGAATGCGAAGCACTGCCCGCAGATGCTCGCGATCCGCAAGGACCAGCTGAAAAGCCATCAGGTAGCAGCCGATCCCCGGTGAAAACAAGTGCACCGGTCCCACCCCTGCAATTCTCTCAGGGGCCAATGTCAACTGACCGCAAGCAGGGTGGTAAGCCTCCCGGCGGTCCGCCACCTGATGATGATGGCGATGGCGATGGTGATGAAGACGAAGGTGATGGCCTTGGGCCTAACCTCGGCCAAGAAGCATTTGCCAAAATGTTGATGAAGTTAGTAAAAGGCCAAACGAACGATGAAAAGCCCAGAACCCGCGAAAGCGAGACGTTGCGATTCAAGGAGATGCCAACTCCTGAAACGTACCGTGAATGGAAAACATCGGTTCGTGAGGATGTCCGCGCCGCATCTGACCGTCCAGACGAGGCTTGGCCTTGGATCATGGACCTGCAGAGCCCAAAGGTGTGTAAAGCAAGCACCCGATGCCCGAACATGCTAGTTGGCCGCATGAATGGCCGAACGAAGCATTCTTCCTCACACGATACACGAAGTCTCCGTTTACCCATGAAAACCATGAAGCCCCTTTCTGTTTGCTCTCCAAAGCGTCTTGATTGAACTATAACAGCTTTCCGTGGCTTTCCTCGGGCTTTTTGCAAGGTTCCCTCCAAAGGCCTCGATGCCATTTTTCCAGGCAACATGATTTCCTGAGCTCAAGTACGCAATTTGAGTAGTGGGAGCTGCTGCTTGGCTTCTCGCGGCTGCGAAGTTTTGATGCTCCAAGGTTATAGTGTTTAATTCATAAGGTCGCTTGCTTGGTCTGTGTATTGTTTGAACCAGGGGAGTTGCCTGCTCTCAAACGCAGTCAAAGACTTCGGGAGGCCCGCGCACCGCCGCCGCTTTTTCCAAAGGGCATGTGCCCCTGGCGTGATGTGTTGCCAAGTTCACTTTGTGCTCACCGACGCCAACGGGAGGCGTTATCAATTACAGCCACATGGCGCAGGAGCGCACAGACAAACATCAGACAAAGCAACCCACGCAGTCACTTGCGCGCGTAGCGAGCAGCGTGCCCAGCAGCCGGCTTTGCGAGCCGGGCGCCATGGACCTCCTGCTCTTGCACCGGGAGGCCCAGCAACAAAGGTGCGCCCAGCCATGCGCCTTACACGCTTGAAGAGACATGAGGCCAAGGGGGCCCGAAGACGCAAAGCTTGAGCCACGCAACCCTTGAGAGAATTTCCCATGTCCGTTCCAGAGACGCAAAGCTTGAGCCATGCAATGAATATGTGCGTTGCGTTGCGTTGCAATGATTGGGCCTTGAGGGCGTTTCCCACACGCGCCCTTCCATTACAAACAACGTAGGAAAAACCAAAACAAGGTTTGACAATTCAAGTTTGTTTTGGGACCCTGTCGAGTTTGATGTTAGACGCCGTCCCTGCAGCTTTTGCAGTTTTATGGCGCCCGCGTTTTGGTCTTGCCTCGTTGACTGGCCATGCCTGCTGTTAAATCGATCCTCAAAGTGAAGGGGGCCGCTCGCAAAAAGAAAAGCGACCTGAAGAAGGTCAAGGCCAAGGACATGCAACCATTTGCCCGCTGCCCCTTCGCTCCACGCTTTTCCTTGGCCGGGAAGTTCGCTACGCTGCCCCTTAACCAAATGAGTTTCCAAATGTTTTGCTTGAGTGAGGTGGCTGTGGTCTTGCTTTGGCAAATCCAAACGGGCTTCTGAAACATACGAGTTGAGGCTGCGCTTGCTCGTGCAAGCTGGCGTGCCGTTCACCATTCTCAGCACGACGGAACTGGTGTTGAGAAACATGACGCGGCCTGGGTTGGACACCTGTCTCGTTAGTAAGGGTTGGGATGTTGAGTGGCAAGGGTGACCCTTTCTGCCCAGCGGAAATATCAAGAAATAACACAGTTCGCGCTGGGACCAATCAGGGGCCCCGGGGCCCCGCAACTGCCAAAGGAGTTTCAAGGTTGCTTTGATCTGTTTTTGTTTGGTTTGGGAGAAGCAACGTCCTCGTAGGAGCCAGCGCACATGCTACCACATATCAAACAGTTCCCAAATATCAAACAGTTCCCTTGGCGTTTTGTTTGAAAGGGTTCGTCTGCTCCAAGCTACCCAGGAACTGGACGCGGTGGAACTTTTCAGCGGGGCGCACACAGTGGCATCCGGCTTCAGGCTCGTGGGCTTGGTGGGCGGGCCAGGGATCTGACAAAAAATGCTGCAGGCAATATGGAAAAATTGCTGGAACATTTGAAGTGATGGATGAAGAAAGTCAAGATCTGCTATCTCCCTTGGCAATGGCGTTGGCGCTCAGCATGTGCCTCCGCACGGTATACCGCGCTGCTCGTCTCAAAGAAGCAAAAGCTCGCGCAAGAGGGCTGCGTTGCTATGCCAGCGAATCAGGCTGGACTCACATGGTGGGCGCCCGTCTGCAGCAGCTGGGTATGGATAAATAGGCAGCTTGTCTTTAGATGAGGGGTTGTTTTTTTGCATGTCTTTGGCTGCAGGCATAGCAGTGGCAGATCGGCCACCAAGCCACTTGGGCTGGTGCGCCGCAAGCCCGGGGTAGAGGGCCCTTCAATCACAAAGAAATGTTTATTTGCTATTCCAAAAAAGTCCAGTAAAGGGTGGCTCATATGAGTATGCAAGACTTCCGGCCAATTGATGCATGTAAACTAGGGAGGGTGGCCGAAGACTTGCTTGCGCATTTTGGTGCCTCTCAAACTTTGGGGGCTGCTAAGATGTTGTTTTTGAACCATGCGCCCCAAAAGAAGGGACCACATTTACAAGGCGTGTCGGGTAACCAAGTCCAGGCGTTAAGGCCAAGACCCTTGGAGGTAGCGTCCAAACTGCTTTAGGGAGAAGGAGAGGAAACCCACACCCTATGTTTCTAAGAGGGCACATACCTTTTTGGGGTAGCGTCCAAGATGCTTCGACGAGAACCAACAAAAAGGAGAACCGCATTCTTGGCTTTCATGAGTTTGGGGGTAGC
>CAUJNA010000102.1:690000-732500 GCA_963377175.1 Effrenium voratum
CTGGTGTATAGCACCAATAAGGAGATCATTCAGGGCTTGTACCGTCCTCTGAGCACCGACGTGGAGTGGACAGCAGAAATGTCCACAAAGCCAGGGCCCCGCACCTTCGTGTTGAGAAGGCAGTGTTGCGCGCCTGGTACACAGACTCCAATGGAAAGGCACGAGTTTCCGGAGGAAGCCAGCTAAAGCAGTCGCAGCATTATCCTTCTCTTTTTGGAAGAGCCGTTGCGGAAAGTGTGCTTTCCCACCAGGACACCCGGGTGTGCAGTTTTCCACGCTGTGCGCCAGTCATGGAGCAAATGGAACCTGCCTAGGATTTGATTCAACAGCGGGCGCAGCAACGAAGGCGGTGGCTCTTGTGTGTGTGCAACCACCAAGCCATTGCGCCTGTCAGGCAGGAGCTCCTTGACGGACCAGCAGAGAAGGAGATGAAGGCCGGCAGCCTAGGGCCGCTGGCAGTGAAGGGGGCTTCACTCCCTTTCACAAGGGTGTTCACGGTTTCACGGATTCACGGTTTCACGGCTTCACGGCTTCACGGTTTCACGGTTTCACGGTTTCACGGATTCACGGGTTCACGGATTCGCGGGTTCACGGTTTCACGGTTTCACGGGTTCACGGGTTCACGGATTCACGGTTTCACGGCTTCACGGCTTCACGGATTCACGGGTTCACGGCTTCACGGTTTCACGGTTTCACGGATTCACGGATTCACGGGTTCACGGATTCACGGGTTCACGGTTTCACGGTTTCACGGGTTCACGGGTTCACGGATTCACGGTTTCACGGTTTTACGGCTTCACGGCTTCACGGATTCACGGATTCACGGGTTCACGGTTTCACGGTTTCAGGGATTCACGGTTTGGAGTTTCACGGTTTCACGGATTCACGGGTTTGGAGTTTCACGGTTTTCAGAGGAATTTGCCTTTGCTTCATCATGAAGAAAACCTTAAGCCCAAAGGTTGGGTGCCCGTGGGGGGGTATGTTGAGACAGTCGACCAAAAGGGTATCTTACCCAAGGGAATTTAGATTGGCTCTATTCAGATCACCCATTTAGATGGGCCCCAAGACAAAACATACCCATGCCAGGACCCCGGGTGGGCCAAGATGGCTGACCTCCGCTGCGTCATCAGTGCCCTGACTGATGGCTAGCCGGGCATCAGGCGCATAAGTGTGCGCCGTGCACTGTTTCAAAGAAATTTGCTTCTGCCAGCAACACCCGTGAAACCGTGAAAAAACCGTGAATTACCCGTGAAAAACCGTGAAAATTCATGGGTTTGTCCCCCATCAATTCTGAGTGGGTGCTGGAGCGAGCAGTGGGCATCATGGACAAATAACATGTGTGTGAAAAGGAATCAATGGCCTCCACTTGCAGTCGGTGCTCTTGGATCACATGAGGAAAGCGCAAAACCTATATTTTGTGTAGCCATTTAGGGTTGACCAGTATGCCTGAACCAGCGAGGCACCGCATTAGGACCAAGACCCCGGACCCCATGGTCTCAAGGAGCCCACACCCGAAACAGCTGAAGAAGGCTGAGCGGAAATTGCACCTTGACAAGGCGTCCTCTGCCTCCAGTACACCCAGTGATCTGAGAGATGCACCTGTCAAGCGCAAGTTGTCCTTCGTTCTGCCCCCCGCGATCACTGAGATTCAGGCTGAGAACAAGGGCAAGTCCGAACAGGCTGGCGCCAACAAGGGCGCCTCTGCAAGGCCTAGCACGCAAATGTCGCAAAGCCAAGCGGACAAAATCCTGAATGCCATGGAGGCTGCTGGTGTTCAGGACCCTGACCCCTAAGGGGCTCCCCTTTCAAGGGCATCGTTTCTCAATCAACCGCATGTTTCTGGGAGGACACCCAATCCGCATCAGCTTCCGACAGTGAGATGCAGGCACCGGGCTGGGGTTCCTTTCAAATTCAAGAAGGGTCTAAATCGGGGTTACTGTCATCGTTGCTGGCGCCCCTACATTTGGTTAACCTCAGTACCTCAACATCAATCACCATGAGCGGTGTTATGGTTACTGTTGCTGGTGCTCCCCAAATTCGGCAAACGACTTAGCTATTGAGTACACCAAGCCGTGTGTCCCAGGACTGTGAGGAGGATAGCAGCAGCGAAGAGCAAAAGAAGGAGCGCGAGCAAAAAGCAGCAGAGAAGAAGGAGAAGGATAAGAAAGAGAAAAAGGATAAGCGAGAGAAGAAGGAGAAGCGCGCAGAGAAGGAAACGCAACTTGATAAGGAGACACAAGAGGCGCCGGAGGAGCGTGGAAAGGACAAACAGAAGAAGAAGCGCGCGAATGACAAGGAGAATGAGAACTGCAATGAGAGAAGGGATGAAGAAAAGGAGAAGCGAGAGATGAAGGACAAACAGGGAAAAGGAAAGGAGAAACAAGAGAAGAAGGAGAGAAAGGGCGAGGGGAAGGATGAGCGAGAGAAAAAGGACACACATGCCGCAGAGAAGGAGAAGCGTGACACGAAGGAGAGAAAGCGTGAGGAGAAGGAGAAGCGAGATGTGAAAGAGAAAAAAGATGAGGAAAAGGAGAAGCAAGATGTGAAGGAGAAAAAGGGCGAAGAAAAGGAGAAGCGAGAGAAGATTGAGACCGAGAAACAGAAGAAAGAAAAAGAACGAGAACATAAGGAGAAGGCACATAGCCCAGAGAGCAAGGAATCCAGAACACCTGAAGAAAAAAAAGGAAAAGAAGAAGAGAGATGAGACTGCAGCCTCCAGCCAAAGCGCGAAAAAAAAGAAGAGCACACTTGCGGATGCAGAACAACGGGCGCTTGAGAAGATCAAGGCTATGCGGGCTGAGGCAGAGTCAGAAAGCTCAGAGGCCAGTCTACGGGGTAGAAGGGTTTTCTGTGAAGACTACCCCAAAACGGATATTAGAAGGTGGGTGGCCCCTGGCTCGATTTGGGAATATCTTGCCCGGAAGGAAAGCAGCAGCAACAAGAAAAGCAGCAGCAAGAAGAAAAGCAGCAGCAAACAAGAAGATGATTCGGAGGCAGAGAGCTCTGTTAAAGCAGTTGACTCTGACAATGACGACCCGGAGGCAGCAGAGCAGGAAGAAGATGACACACAAGATGAACCTGAGGAGGATGATAGGACACAGGAGGAAGGAACCGAAGACTCAGAAAGCGAAGCTTCAGACAGCAACACCAGCAGCAACAGCGGCAGCAGCAGCAGCAGCCCCGCGGAGAAGGACCCAAGCAAGAAGAAGCTGAGAAGCGCTGGCGGCAAGGATCGCAAAGAGCGTCAGCAACAGAAGCGCCAGAAGGACAGCACAGGCGGCACCGGCAGCATAAACAACAACAATCAGAGCAAGGAGTCGCTAGACGGCGGCACTGGCGCAATCACCACGAAGAAGATCAAGAGTATATATAAGGCCGGATGAGACTGGAGAAGACAGCAAGAAAGAGACGCCAGATGCTGCGGAGGACAAGGACACGCGCAAGACAGCGAAGCGCAAGAAGGAAGAGGAGGACGCCAGCAGCAACAGGAAGAACAAGCATGCAGCAAAGCCGAGCGATGATGAGCAGGATAAAGGTCAGGAGAAAAAACGCAAGAAGGAGAAAAGCAAGAAAGATAAAAAGGAAGAGGAGAAAAAGGAAGAGGAGAAAAAGGAAGAGGAGAGAAAGGATGAGGAGAAAAAGGAAGAGGAGAAAAAGGAAGAGGAGAGCGAGTGCTCGTCGCAAGAGGGCGCAGCGGAGGACGATGGCAAAGACAAGAAATTGCAGAAGGCAGAAGGGAAAATCAACTCCACCACCCACCGAAAAGAGTACATGTCCTTCAAGCGCTGGATCAATAATGGTCGAAGGCTGCCAGCCAAGATGCAGGCAGCAATGAAGAGCGAGGAGATCACTGCCCAACAAGACACCCCTTTACTTGTCGTTTCTGAAACCCTCCATTTGTCTTGGATAATGGTATTGGCCTGCTCAACCGGGTTGTGATTATCAGTTTTAGTTTTGTGTGTTTCTGTTTTTTTGGTGTTGTTGTTGCTGCTGCTGCTGCTTCTGCTGCTGCTGGTGTTGCTGTTGCTGTTGCTGTTGCTGCTGCTGCTGCTGCTGTTGCTGTTGCTGTTGCTGTTGCTGTTGTTGTTGTTGTTGTTGTTGTTGTTGTTGCTGTTGCTGTTGCTGTTGCTGTTGCTGTTGCTGTTGCTGTTGCTGTTGCTGTTGCTGTTGCTGTTGCTGTTGCTTTTGCTTTTGCTTTTGCTTTCGCTTTCGCTTTCGCTGTTGCTGCTGCTGCTGCTGCTGCTGCTGCTGTTGTTGTTGTTGTTGTTGTTGTTGTTGTTGTTGTTGTTGTTGTTGTTGTTGTTGTTGTTGTTGTTGTTGTTGTGGTTGTGGTTGTTGTTGTTGTTGTCGTTGTCGTTGTCGTTGTCGTTGTTGTTGTTGTTGTCGTCGTGTTTCTTGTTATTGTTCTTGTTCTTGTTGGTGTGTTTGGTTTTTTGGTTTGGTTGTGATAATGCACCGACAAAGAAACACCCAGTAGCTAATGTGCCAGGTTTTATGTGTTGTTGGAAATTGTTATGGTCGCACCCCGCCTCGACCTGTCTACATGTCACGTGTGTTCCCCTGCCCGCAGGAGACTCGTGCGAGCGCCTTTCGGGATTTCGTTGAATGCGATGGCGACACCTCCAAGGTTCTCCTTCGACATGAACAAAGGCTTGAGGAGAGCCAACGCACGGAGATCAAGTGGGGATTCCGAGGGGAGAAGTGGATGCGAGACCGCCATGGGGATCGCAAAGCCGAAAAGCTCATTGCTAGAAAACGTGAGCTGGCCCTGACTCTTGCTTGAAACTAGTGAGGTGCAATTAGCGAGGGACCCGTGAACCAACAAGTTGGACCCTTCTCCTTTCTGTGGCCCGCATCCAGCCTTCTAATCGTGTATTCTCACTGGCCAGTGTGCTTCCGGCCTGAGCCGATCGAGCCACGCCAAGGACAATACAGGACCCCGAATTGCCTGATGACAAGGATGAGCGATTGTTTTTCACCATGATCAACCTGGACATCAGCAACATTTCTGAACTCCGGAGGCTGACCCAACTAGAGATGGAGGGCTGCATCGACAAGGATGGCTTGGCTGAGTTCACAAAGGAGGGGGTCTTGGGTCTTTGGTCAAGTTTCTGCCGTGTTCCGGTGACCCTCTGTGTGGATATGTTTTTGGCCACAAATCTCAAATTACTGGGCAGCCTTTTCAGTGGAAGGGCGCAAGAAAGAGTGCCCGTGGTTTGAGTGGGAATCCTACCGAAACAGCCGGGCTAGGTACTTGGCTGCTATTGACACTCCTGATCGAAGACAACCCTTCTCAGGACAACCCTTGCGGGGACAATCCTTTTACGGACAATTCTTTTGGGGACAACCCTTTTCAGAACAACCCTATTGGGGACAACCCTTTTTTGGGGGCAACCCTTTTCAGAACAACTTTTTTGCTTCGGACAACCCTTGTTGGGGACAACCCTTCTTAGAGCAACCCTTTTTTGGGGGCAACCCTTTTCAGGACAACCCTGTTGGGGACAATCCTTGTTGGGGACAACCCTTCTTAGAGCAACCCTTTTTTGGGGGCAACCCTTTTGAGAACCCTTTTTGGGGGCAGGATAGCCCTTTTGGGGGCAAGCCCTGTTTTTGGTCCCTACAACCCTTTTTCTGGCGGCAACCCTTTTGGGGGCAACCCTTTTGGCCCCCTGGTCCCCAAAAAGGTATACCCCAAAGCAGGCTTTGGGGAGCCTAAGCCCAGTTCGGGCCATGCGGCCACCCTTTCCTCTGTGCTTGTTGCGATAACACTTGTGGTGACAACCCAAAGGGGAGAAAGGAAGAGCAAATGTTGATCGGGCTTCTGCCCTTTCTCCTTCAATCTAACACACAACCGAACACATGTGCTGAATGGGTCCCCAGCTTTCATCGCTGTCCGCGCAGGGCGGCGGAGTCTTGGACCCTGCAGCGCGTCTCAAGGTCGGGGGGGGCAAAGCTGCGGAAGCGCTTTCAAAGGCGGTCGGGGTACAGAACGTGGCTCCAGAAGGGCAAAGGCAACAAGAAGCAAAAGAAGGAGAAAGACACGGACCCCAAACAAGCCAGTTTCTCAATGCACTGTCCGCTTTGGATGGGCCAAAAAGGGATGGAGCATTGCAGCGCCAGGTTGTTCCGGAGACCCCCTTGGGCAAAGCGCAGATCCTGTTAAACAGCGTGCTGAAACACGTCAATGACGCGCGGCCCACGCCCCAGCAAGCTCTCCTCTTGCGATTGTCGAAGTTGTCCATCAAAGCGTGGCCCCGTGCCGCGGCCTAGGAACCAGGCGTTCAAACTCCAGCCGTTGAACATTGGCTCAGATCTCAACAGCCAACTGTTGGCGGTCGCAGTCAAGCTGGAAAGTCTCGCCAACGCCTTGCAGGAGAACATCAGGAAAGGCAAAAACAAAAACCGCCACTACAAAGAGATCATTTCGGAGGCCTGAGCCAAAAATGTGTGTTTCTCCAGCGCAGCCCGCTGCTGGCCAGGTTGAGAAGTACACCCTTATGAGCCGCGAGCGGATTGAGCTGGGAAAGGCATTGGTACGCGCTGCCGAAAAGGCAGCAAATCCTAAACCAAAGGCAGCCAAACCCACCAAGGGCGAGGCGGCCTAGATGAGTCTTTTCGGGGTGCCACACGACACTAGTTTGGCGCCAGTAGGTGGTGCTCGGGGTGCGGGGAGGGCTCTCACTGTCTGCAGGTTCAAAGCGTTCCACCAAACATATTTAGATTTTGTTGGGGTGCTGGATGGCAGTGAGAGGCCGAACATCAACCTGGCTGCAGTCTCAGGATCCAGTAGCAAACAGCCTCGGAGGAAAAAAACATCAGTATGTATAGTTATCATGCGTCAACGCAGTATTGTGGCACACATTCCCATGGGTCCGCCTGCGATTTGCAGCCCCGCGCAGGCGACGCTCACGATCCCGGTCGAGGGGCCGGCCGGCGAGACGACCAGGCATGGCGTGTTCAGGCCTGGGCGCGGGAGCCACTCATGAAAACCTATGGGTCGCAGGCCTTCCTGAGCGGAGGCTACAAGGTGCGCTGATTCCCCCAAACCACCACCCCTCACACTACTTGCATGCGTGATGGGCGAGGCAAAGAAATAGTCAAAGCTGGCAGCGGGTCTGCCAAACGGATCCTGAAGAAGATGTGTACTGGAGCCAGGATCTCAAATGAATTCCAAGGGTTGACCAACAGTTCTTGCTTCTCAGGCAACATCGCTGACGGACGGATGCGCCGAAGCCCAAGAGCTTTTGAAGGATGGCTTCGCCTGCCCTTTGGCCAACATGTTGGCCAGCTGGGGTGTCTCTGGTCATGGAGAGCGCTCTTTCCAAAAGACCCTTGCCTGTTATGAACATAATGTTGCTTTAGGTTTTGCCAAACCATTGAGTTGACAAATGGGGAGTTTGTGTGTTTCTCGACTCGTCCAACTGAACTGCGTTGGTTAACCATTCTAAGGTGGTGCCGTGACAACTGCAGCATCCAGCCTACAACTGCCCCACTCGCTCTTGCTGGTGGCATTGCTGACATTGGCATAATTTGGCCCTGGGACATCCTCAGCTGGCTATGGGATTCTCCTGAACACCAATCATTATTGACGTGGATTCATGACCCTCCGGAAGAAGCTGCTCAAAGAGTTGATGAGTATTGGTCAAAGCTTTCGCATTTACCCTTTTATGCCGACTTAGCCCTTGAAGACCCCAGCTCAACAGTGCCAATTTCATGGCATGTGGACGGGGTGAAGGTTTACAAAACACAGAAGGCTTGGGTCTACTCTTTTGCCAGCAGCATCCGGAAGGGCCCCAGCATCGACACGAAGTTGTTATTCCTCTTGTTTCGGGATTCGCAAATGGTGAAGCCCCTTACTCACGACAGTGTGGCGATGCACATTGCCTACGCCATGCGCGTTTTGGAGACTGGCCGCTTTCCTGACAAAGATCATCAAGGGCAACCTTTTCCAGAGGGGTCTCGAGAAGCCAGCCGCATTGGCGCGCACATCGCTGGGGGCTGGCGGTTTGCATTTTCAGCTTTCAAAGCGGACCTCGAGGCTAGAGTCATGGTGCACAAACTCGTGCGCAACTGGGCGTCTGATTCTATTTGCGAACATTGCTTAGCTTCAAAATTGCCAAGTTTTGGATACGGAGACTTTAGCGACAACGCGGCCTACTTTAGTGCATGTTTGGTCACAGGGAGTTCCTGCTGTTGAACCCTGCAAACAAACAGTCCTCCTGGATTCACGTAAAAGGGTGGCACAAAGACCGGAATGTCGAAGAAGCTTGCTTGCCTATAGTAGCGCTGGGTGCGTTCTTTCGTTGTGATCTAAGGACATGCTGCACTGCGTCCACCAGGGTATTGCACCTATTGTCGTTGCATCCCTCATTACACACCATTATGAGGAGTCTATGCCTGGCCTGACCCTTGATGGGCTTTCACAGCTGTTGGATGCTTATCCCCATTACAAAATTTGGTGTCGATGGAAAAGGGTAACAACCACCGGCAGTACATTCACCGCTTTAAGATTTGGAAGGGAAAGCTGGCAGCACTATCTAGCTTCTTGTTTCAAGGGGGCCATGGTGAAGTTCATGATGTACTGGACTGCTTGCTTTTTGAATGAGAACCTCCCATCAGATTGCAGCCCGCGAGCTTGCTTGAGCCTTCGTTGCCTTCGCTTTGGTTTCAATATTTACAAGACTCCCATGGGCCCTGGTTTCCCGACGAGGCCGCCAATCAAGCCTGCCATGTTGGAAGGACATTCCTGTTGCTCTATACCAGCGCCTGGCGGTTGACAGGAAGAGTTGCCCGACAAGGATTGTACAAACTCATTCCAAAATTCCACAGTTTTTTGCACATGCGCATAAGCATTCAGGACACGAAAAGAAACCCGAGGTACGAACACCTCTGCATGGAAGAGGATTATATGAAACATATCAGCAAGATCTGTTCTCGATGCCATCCGGCCACGAGGGACCGGGTGTGTTTGTACAGATACCGGGCGCTGATTGAACTCTGTCGGATCTCTGAGAGACCGGGCCCAGCGGTCATGGCGCATTGCTTGGCCCGTCGGCGCCGTGTGAAAAAGATTGGCAGCAGTCAGCGGCCGGCCGGTGTGGCCCCATGAACGTGCAACAGCCCAATCAACCCACCCACCGAACCCAGCCCGACCCAACCCAACCCAACCAAAACCAACCAACAAACCAGACCCCGCCAACCAACCTAAACCTAAACCAAAACCAACAACAAAACCCAACCAACCAACCGACCAACCAACCAAGCAACAAACCAACCAACCAACCAGCCAGCCAGCCAGCCAGCCAACCGACCAACCAACCAGCAACCAACCAACCAACCCAACAGCCAACCTAACACAACTCAGGCGCTACTTTGCCCACAACGATTGTTTTGGGGGCCCCTGAATTGGGGCCTTGTTGGCCGGGAACAGCATGTGATTGCATCAGAGCGTGTGTCCGGTTTTGCCTTTGCGCGTGTGTGTGTGTGTGTGTGTGTGTGTGTGTTTGTGTGTGTGGGGCGGTGCGCGGGTGTGGGCGTGTGGGTGCGTGAGTGCGTGTGTGGGCGCGCGGGGGAGCGGGTGTGCGGGCGCGCGTGGGCGTAAGGTCACGCGCGTGCTTGGTGCTGCGCTTTGAGTTTGTTTTGGTTTGTTTGTTTGCTTGTTTGTTTGTGTGTTTTTGTTTTTTTGGTTTGGTTTGTTTGTACCTTTGTTACCGAGGAGTCAGCATTTTTAGCAATCTGCTCAAGGTGGCTTTTTGAGCCGCAGCGGGATGACTTTCATGGCTTCACGCCACTTTGCTTCAAGTTTGAGCTTGCAAACACATGACCCTAGTCCCCGACTGTGAGACACACCCGAAGCTGTCAAAAAGCGATGTCGCGCCGAAGTTGTGCTTTACACACATTTAGGCTCTGCAGGGAAGTCTGGTCTGATCGCGAGGACAAGAAGAAGCTGTTGGAGGAGCTCGGCGAACCGGGAAAATTCGTGACCCTAGACACGAAGATTCTCGCAGCGCTCACGCGTTCAGCGAAAGGCGATCTGGCTCAGCGAATCCTAACAGCAAAGGAAGAATGTGCCAAGGAGGGAAAGGCCATGAGAGGAAGGCAGGTCTTGTTTATGTTTGACCAATATTTCAAGACCAGTGAAGAAGCCGGAAACCTCTACTCCTTGGAGGACCTGTTGCGTGTCTCGCGACACGGCGAAGGAATCACTGATCTCAAGCGTTTCCTGAACGCTTGGGATTCCGTGATCGCCGGCATGAAAAGGCCGCCGGAAGAAAAGGTGTTGAAAGACATCTTGCTTCGCCAAGTGAGAAGCTGCCATCTGTTGCGGTACGACATCGACACATATGATCGTTGCCGTGACGATGATCCCAATAAATCGTACGATTTCCTAATGCGTTGCATGAGGGATCTAATCGAGAGGGATAGGCTTCGCGAGAACCGAGAGCGCGTGTCCAAGGTCAATGCCAGTAAAGCCCCGACGCCCAAGGCTGGTGCTGCCGCCCCTGAAAAGAGGGACCCCAAGAAAAAGAGCGCACCTAAGCCGAAGGACGCCGAGGAGAAGTACTGTTTTGACTTCCAGAAGGGCTCGTGCACGAGGGGGGCAAACTGCCCTTACGCGCACCGCAAGGAGCCGCGAGGACGCTCCGCGACCCGTGGCAGGCCAAGTTCCCCCAAAGGCGGTAAAGGAGAGAAAGCACCGTGTTCTTTCTTTGCCCAAGGGAAGTGCACTAGAGGTGACAAATGCAAGTTTAGCCATGCCTCCACGGGCGGCAAATCTGCCGCCGCGGCATCGAGCAGCGAGGCCAATGCAAATCCTGCGGCTAAGAAGCGTGCAAATTCACCTAAGCCTAAGCCCAAGGCCAAAGCCGCTGCAGTCTGCACCAGGTACGCCATGTTCGCAAAGCCGATCGATCCAATCGGAGTGTCATTCGACACCAATGCTCATGTGCATGAGATCCCCGCCGAAGGCGATGGTTTTAAGCTTGAGTATGAGGAACGGCAGTACAATAGGATGTTTCCAAGTGCCAAGGACTGCCCCAGGCCGACCAAAGGGACTAACAAGGCAGCGCGCAAGGCCGCGAACCAGTTGAATGCCGTAGTCAAAGCCATGGAGAATGGAGCCCAGCCCGCTTGTGGTTTCATGTGCGATGTGGAATCCGATTCCATCTCAAGCCTATCGTGTGATGAGTGCCTGAGAGTTGCCATGCCGCCTCACGATGTTCGCAAGGATGTCGAAGCGCCAAGGGCAGCCACCCCTGCCCCAAAGGGAAAGGATGTGTGGCTCATTGATTCCGGTAGTGAGCAGGACCTCATCAGCAAAGCTGCACTGAGGAATACGTCCAAGGCAATTCGAAAACAGGCCCCTCAGCCCATTCGCCTTGTGACTGCAAACGGAAACATCACTGCTTCCGAAATCGCCGACATCAATGTCGATGCATTGTGCGAGCCTGCTCAGCCTTACATCCTCGAGAGTTCTCCCGCAGTGCTGTCGCTGGGTGTGAAGTGTCTGGATCAAGGATATTCCTTTCATTGGGAATCCGGGAAGGCACCAACCATGGTTCGCCCTGACGGTGCTCTGATCCAGCTCAAGGTTGACGGTCATGTGCCATACATGGACTCTAGTTGTGAAGCTGAGCCATCGTTGAGTGCAGTAGCAGCATCAAAGCCAGCGCCTGCGCCAGTTCATGACGAAGGCATCGACGAAGGTGATGATCCCGACGACGAAGTTGAGCGGTTTGTGAGATCCCGCAAAGAGCAAGATCTGGTTGCCGAAGCAGGTACCAAAGAGCACTTGTTTGCACACTATCCGAAGAATCCCTTTTGCCGCACTTGCCAACGTGCCAAGATGCTTGCCCCATATGCAAGATCGAAAGGCGGGCAGGGAAGGCTCGAGACGAAAGCGTTTGGAGATCACATCATTGCTGATCATGTGATTCTCAAGGCCAACATCGAGCAAGGCATAAAAGGTGAATGGTGTGCTCTTGTGATCAAGGACGTGCATACGCAGTTCAGGTACGTTTACCCGTCGACCAGCAAAAGCACGGAGCAATCCGTTGCAGGGATCCAGCATTTCATTTCCGGTAGGGATGAGGTTGAGGTTCTCTACACTGATAACTCCCGGGAATTGAAAGCCGCAATAGAGCAGTTGGGGTACCGTCATCAGACCTCCATTGAATATGTTGATTCTTCCAAATCTTTCGTGGAAAGGGAAATCAGACATCTGTTGGAGGGAGCACGTGCGAACCTTGTCCAGTCAGGGTTCCCACTGTCGATGTGGCCATTTGCCATCCAGCACAATGCAGTTGCGACCAACATCCTGCCACAGTTGAATGGAAATGATTCGCCATGGTACCTCAGGTTTAACAAGACCTTTGATGAAGCTGAGATACCTTTCGGAGCAAAGATACTGTTCTGGAACAACCCTGCACGAGCTGACAATCAGGCAGGCAAGACTTCGCCAACATCGAATGAAGGCGTGTTTCTCGGGTACCATATTCAGCCTGGGTTCGCATGGAAGGGTGAGTTCCTCGTTGCAAAACTAGAAGGGCTCGATTACCATATCGAACATGCGTCCCTCACGGTACAGCGAACTAAGCGCATTGAGCTTCCGACCGATGAGTTCATCTTCCCGATGAGGTTGTTGAAAGACCCTGCATCTCATCCACCTGTTGCCAGTGCTAGGACACGAGATGATCCTGTGCCGTTGGAACGTGGGCAAGCCCACATCGAGGAACCCGCCGCATCGGAGAAATCCGAAGCGAAGACCAAGCCTGTCGTGCCCGACAAAGGCGGCGCATTCGACCCGAGCATAATGCCTGATGGGTCACCAGTACCTGATGGCTATGTGTGGGATGGGGTTCGGCTCGTCCGTAGGAAGGCCGGATCCAAAAGGCCTCCCGATATCCCGTCTGACATGTGGGTCATGCTCGGCAGCCAGCAGTATACGAAGATCAGCTCCGTGCAGATGCCAAGAAGGCAGTGCTTGAGACAGCAGTCTCTTCGGAGGCCAGATCCGAGCACCCCGAAGCCGCATCGAGTGCAAAGCCGACCAGCGCCGCCCGCGAGGGCGAGCCGACATTGCCTGTGATCCGGCACGCGCCTGCGATGTCCGTTCTTCCGGAACGTGACAAGTCATCGAAGGAGCCGCATCGCCCGCAATTGCGTGAGTTGGTCAAAGAGCGAATCAAGAAGGTTGAATTTGATGTTGCTCTTGAACTGTTCAGTGCAGTCGTTGCAAGGCTTGTGCCAAAAGCCGAAGTAGCCAATACGCCAAAGGCCCAAGCTGCTCTTGACAAGGAATGGGAAAACCTTCGAAAGAAAGGCACTTGGGACGAGTTCAGAGTAAACGAGTGTAGGCGCGTCATCAGAGAAGCCCAGAACAAAGGGGAAAAGGTCCACATTGGAAGGATTTTCGAGGCTTGTTACGAGAAGGGTAGCGAGCTTCCTGATGATGATCCCAACAAGAAATTCAAAGGAAGGACCGTTTTCCAAGGGAACAATGTTTACGATGAAAACTCTGTTGCAGCATTATTTGCGGAGCTAGGGTCCAGCCCAGCGTCAATGGAGGCAGCCAAAATCCTCGACGCTTTCGGGTCGCAGCCCGGCTACCGCAAGGCGCAAGCCGATGCGAAGCAAGCCTACATTCAAGCCCTGTTCAAAGGCGTTCCCACATGGCTTAGATTGCCCAAGAACAGATGGCCCAGCCATTGGAGCAAACAATACATTGACCCCATTGTTCCACTTGTGCTAGCCTTGTACGGACATCCCGATTCAGGGGGGCTTTGGGAAAAGCACCTCGAAGATGCCCTTAGCAAGCAAGGCTTCGTAAGAGTGTTGCCCGAAATACGGACATCAATTTTCCATCATCCGGAACTCGACCTGCTGCTCGTCGTATACGTTGATGACTTCAAGCTTGCAGGACCCGCCAGCAGCCTTGATAAGGGATGGGAATTGATCGGGAAGGTTGTCGAGATCGACGCGCCCGAGCCATTCGGCAGATACTTTGGGTGTCATCACATCGAAAAGAACAATGTCAGATTGTCTAAAGAGGAACACGCTTTTAATCACGTGTTTGAGGGTTCTGCGCAACACGCGGGTGTTTGCTCTCAAAGAAGGACTGAGGACTACTGGGAGCATGATGAGAACACGAAAACGTGGACACGCTATCACTTGCAGCCCAGAAAGTGCCTTTTCCGTCCTAAGGAGCAAATGAGTGCATTCGCTTGCAGCCTCGACCCCCAGCGTGTGACAATCAAAGATCAATCCAAATCAAGTCCAATTTGCGATGAGTGGTCGCGTCATGCAAGTGATCGCATTTCTGCGGACACCGCGTGGTGGACCGGACGTACTGTGTTTTCCTACGGTGAGAATCAGGAAGCAGCTCTGCAATGTGCATTGCCCTCTAAGCCTGGATCAATGAGAGACAAAACCGCGGCAAAGAAAGAAGTCAAGGTTTCGAAGTTCAAAGGACCCGAAACGATATGCGATAAACCTGTTGGTTGTATGACTAAAGAAGTCAACATTGTTGAGTACGACATGTCTGATTTCCTCAAGTCATGCGTTGACGCATATTGCGAACTTGCCAAGGTGAACGTTTCTTCGTTGAGTAAGGTTAGCACTCCATTCATTGGTTCGAAGGTCGCGAGACCTGTCGTAAATGAAGAGGAGCCAAAGGGCAGGCTTCAAACGATCGCTGCAAAAGTACTAATGAAGATTCTATTCGCAGCCCGCATGGCTAGGTATGACCTGCTAAGAGCCACGCAAAGCCTTGCCTCGCGCGTGAGTAAATGGTCCACTGAGTGCGACAGCGCTCTACATCGGCTTGTGTCTTACATACACTGTTCGAAGGACCTAAAGATGCGAGGTTTTATCGGGGATAAGTTCTCTGATTGTAGGCTGTGGTTGTTCGCTGACGCGGATTGGGCAGGCGAATACGACTCGCATAGTACAACTGGTTGCACCATGATCCTGGTAGGGCCAAACACGTACTACCCACTGAATGCCTTCAGTAGGAAGCAGACAGCGACCGCAACAAGCTCGACTGAAGCCGAGGTCATCGCTGCGAATCAGGCGCTCAGAGCAGAGGGATTGCCGACGCTGTCGCTTTTCTGCCAGCTCAGCCTGTTTGGGAAAGAAGCACATGGGTATGCTCAAAAGGCAGGAAAGGCCTCCCTTGATGTGCCCGATGGCATTGTTGCTCGCATCGACCCCGAGTTGGATGAAATTCGGTACGGAAATGTTGATGCGGGCACAAGTGTAGCGAATATCAATGCCCTAACTGTGCATCTCAGTGATAAGTGGAAAGTTAAGCTGATGGAAGACAATCAGGCCACGATCACTATCCTGCAGCAGGGACACTCACAGAAGCTAAGGCACACGGATAGGACCCAACGCATTAGCTTCAGATGGCTCCAGGAGCAATTCGTGAATAGGCAGTTCGAGTTAATCAATGTTGACACTACCCTCCAAGCTGCAGACATCTTGACCAAGGCGTTTGACAGCACCCCAGTGTGGCACCATGCACTTGAGCTGATCGGTATCTCCCCCAATCGCCAGGCGCGAGCCTGTGCCACCAGTTTGCTGCTCTCCCCGTGCGCCAAGGCCGGAGAAGTTAGTGATCAGGGGGGGCAGATCGCCGCGCTATGCAACGCTCAGCCCAAGCGCCTCCTTATTGAGTTCTGTTGTTCGACGACCTCACGGTTGGGCGAATCAAGAGACTCTTCAAAGGGATGTCGTGTCATTCGGGTAACTGAAACCGAAGACGGGTGCTCTGATACATGCAGGCAGTGGTTAGTCCATGAAATTGCCGAATTTAGGAGCAAGAATCCTAAGGGTGCAATAATGTTCTACGTTTCATTGCCTTGCACTGGAGGATGCCCGTGGGGTTATGTCAACCAGCAAACTCCCAAAGGTGCTGCCAAGATTGAGGGTCACATCAAGCAATTCCGATCACTGCTGAGAGGGTTCAAACGCATTCTCAATGATGTCTATTCTGATGACGTTAGAGTTGCCTTCGAACTTCCCAAGGCGTGTCGTTATTGGAAATGGCCCGAACTATGGAGTTTCTTGACTAAGTACAAGATGAACAAGTACGAATTCCATGGTTGCAAAATCGGCATTAAAGGGAGAAATGGAAAACCTATGAAAAAGCAGTGGGTCGTTGCCAGTAATATGCCCACTATTTCCGTGGTTGAGTACTTCAAGTGTGATGGTTCTCACGAGCATGATGAAAGCCGTGGTACGCATTTGAAGGAAGCCGAGGGATACACGTATGTTTACACCGATGCCGTTCACAATGCATTTTCTGAACATGCCACCATGCAGCCGTTGCTTTCGAGTGATTGTGCTGCATCTTCTTCGCAATGAGCAGCGCGACGGCTATGGCGCATCCCGCGAGGGATTGCGATCCGGCATGGAGGAGATGGATGGAGAATGTCGCTACCACTTCGGTATGCACGAACGGCAAATACGACGCTAACCTCGCCGCCACGGTCAAGGGCCTCCTCGAGACGACCTCTGCACAGTCGCTTATTCATACATGGGTGCAGGACCAACCGCACTACCTGCAATTGCTTACACCCCTGTTAACCATAAGCGAACCGTACTTGAAAGTTTTGCAGGCCCCACGTGTACCAGACCGCGACCTCCTTATCTATGTGACTGTCGCTGATTCAGGACTGTCCATGGTTTCGGGCAAGAAGCGCAAGCTTCGCAAGTACGACTTTGCGGAGCGTTTGGATGCCTCTCGCCCGGCGCGTGTCGGTGCATGGAGGTCTGAAATGCTTTGGGGCAAGGGCTTACAACAGCTGTGCAAGCGGTTGGCCGCCCTCATCGACGAGGTGCGTACCGACTACCCAGCAGCCACCATCATTCCGATGATTTACTGGAATGGCAACGAGCTCGTTGGGAAGGACGGCCTCGAGCCCACTGGTACATATCCTTACGACACCCCCATCGGAGACGCCGAGCAACTTCTCGCTGACACCAGACGGCACCTGGCTTGGACCAGGGATTTCGCGGCCCGCAAGGGCTGCGCATGCCTTGGAGTCATGACCGGCGCGAAGAGCTACCTCTACGGCTTCTCTATGATTTGGGACCGTTTCATGACGGAAGTCCGGGATTACATCATCGGCGACCCCAACAATATGTTTGTATATGTTGATGCTACACCCTTCGTCGAGACCATCGATTTGCTGGACAGGTATCATATGTGCTTCAGTGACGACAATATCACGAAGACCGTCCAGTTTATGCGCGGAACCCATCATATGTTGTACATGCTTTCCATCTTGCGCCCCGCAATGGGCAGCGTAGCCGAGCTGACACGTTCGCATGATTGCACAATGCGTCCGATCGATGTGCTCGAGGTGCGCCACCAAGAGGATTGCACAGTCAACGTTGAGGTTCTCGCGTACTGCAAGGAAACGCTAACGAAGTGCGGCGTTTCATTGTCAGAGATGATCGGGCTCCCTTTCACCCGTGAAGAAGTGGAGTTCCGGCAGCCCCTCGATTTCGCCCCTGTCGATCCAGCCGAATTTGCAACTTCAGGTGAGCCTTCCGGTGCTGATGTTTCCGAAAGTGTTCGCCCGGCGCAAGCCGGTGCAAAGGCGGCTGCGGTGGCACAGAGGGACGAGGCGACGAGCAGGCCGGTACCACTCGACTCCTACGGGAGGAACGTGACTGGGGGCCACTACGATTGCTGGGTTTATAGCATCCATGACGGCGTGAAGTATGTTGACTATGGTGAGGGCCCCAAGCGACTTGAGATCATCAAGCAGCCTTCTTTTGATTACGACCCTTCCGTCAGGAGAATCAGCAATGAGTACCACAGCTCCCTGACGTGCATCTCGAAGATCCTCCGTGGTCGAGGGACAGAAGGATGTGGGTACGTGATGGATGAGGACGGCTACATGGACCTTGAAGATTTGGGACTCGCGCTTCGCAAGGAGCTGCGACATCCCATTCCATGGAATATTCAGAGCATCATGGACATCTTCAAGCTCGACAAAAAGCAGAGGTTCATTGCGCTTGGTTGCCCGGACGCAAGCCGGTGCGGAGATGTCCCCTGTTCTCATTGGATTTTCAAGATCAAGGCCTCCCAAGGCCATGAGGACTGGCTCCAAATTGACGACTCCGGCATCGCGAAGGAGTGGTACGTGAACCCGGGGACGGACCTCGGGCGCTGGTCTGGCTGGAACGTCTGCAGCAACCCTCCTACGGTGCTCTATCATCGCACCGATAAGCGGAACTTCGCCAACATTATGCGAAACGGACTGCTTCCAGGAGGAGGTGACCAGCACGAGACAGGCAGACCTCACGTTTTCTTCGCTGACATTCCGAGCACGAACGAAAATTACATCTCAGGTGTACGCGCTAACAAGCCCTTGGAAATACAGATCGACCTCAGGATGGCCATTCGCGCAGGGCTTTGCTTTTTCAAGACAGAGAGCGATGGCGTCCTCACGCGCGACAAGGTGCCCAACTACACGATTATTTCTGTATTGGACGCTACAAATGGCGATGTATGGTACACTCGCTCCGAGCAATCGGATGCAGGTGCACCAGCTGAGGCGACTGAGGATGAACCCCAGGGGATGAAGCGCGACCAAGCCGTGGTTGATGATCGGTCCACAGCACTGGAGCGCATTGCAACAACCCGCACCAATGTGGCGTCTCCTCGCGCCCCGCAAGGGGAAGCGAAGAGACAGAAGACTTTCAATCCAATGGAGAACGTTGAGCTGAATGTCGCCGCGTGCCCGGTTTGCAACAACAGTGTGTTCGAGGGGCAGGTCCACTGCACATCATGTGGGCAGTTGTCACCCCTCAATCCTCGCCTGTTGAAAGAGCAGCAAAAGAATTACCTTGTGCAGCGTTCCAATTTGCTGAAGAAGATGGGCCTCAGCACCCATGTCACAGCCCAGGTTTTGGCATCCGTGGGAACTTTTGACCTCCGCGAGGAGGATCGGAGTAGCCTGAACTCCCCGGACAGTGCTGTCATTCAGGAGGCCCGGAAGAAGCACAAGTCCGCCCTGAAGAACGGCTACCACTCTCTACTTGATCGCTATGAACTCGACCTTCAATACAGGGTTCGTATGCTTGAAGTGGGCCGTCGGGATGCGGATATACTCCGCATGGAGTTGTGTGCAAACCTCGTCTTGGCTGCTCCAAAGCAGTCGCAAGCCCAGCGCACTCTTGGAGTTGGCCTTGGATCAACTTCTGAGTCGCGAATCGCAAGGCTCGCGTACATAAAGACAGAGGTGGAGTTTTTGCCCAGCGAATTGCAGGATGCACTCAGTTCCCGTTGGATCATCATGTTTCAGGGAATGCCATACAGTCCACGGGCTTTTGTGAATGTTGTCTCCGAGCAGGACAAGCCTCGCAGCATTGGATGTTGGAATGGCATCATCCATTTGCGAAGCAATTCCCTCGAGGACCTCCGCCACGAAATGGACTGGATATTCAGCCAGAACGAGCGATATGCCCAAAACTCAGTTGAGTTTTCAAAGAACGAGAGCACCAAGCACCTCGCTCGCAATGCCGCTCGCTATGCCGATCAAAGTGCTCCCGCCGCCCGCGAGGGTGAGCATTGGAGCCAAGGCAGCTGGCAGAACTGGTCCGGTTGGGGAGGATGGAATGACAGCAGCGGATACCAATCTACTTGGCAGTGGCGCTAAAAGCGCAACTGTCATGGTTTGCATGTATACAACGGTTCCCCATGACCTTCTCCCTCTGTTGTGTTTCTGTTTGGCTGCTTTGTGAAAGGCCCCTTTAACACGCAGAGGGGGGTGAAGAATTTGATCGGTCAGTTTGGGGTTTTACATCCGTTGCATCCGCAGTGTGGCTGTTCAAGCGTGAAAATGTGCGAGCAGCGCACTTGGACGGTTTGTTGTTTCCTTTTGGGCCCCAAACCGGTAACCCTTGAATCTATAGTTTCGACCTGACAAGCTGCCTGTGTTTGTGGGTTCGAGCAAGATGCCTTTCTCCAACTTTGGGTTGTGTTGCATCCGCCTTTCGCAATTGGTCTTGGAACGCATTTTTTTCGGACATCTCGGCATGTCGGGGCGGGGGGGGGAATATACATAATGATTCCTATTAAGCACACCATGACCATAGGCCATGTACATACATATGTATATATCTATATATACATCTATACATACATATAGGTACATACAGATATATGTATGGTTCCTTGGTCCTTCTTGACATGCCGGTGGGTTTTTGACCCAACACCATGCGGCGCTCGAACCGACCTCGTGGACGTGGACCTTCGTTTCAGCTCGGTTTCGGCTGCACGAAGGCGGAGGCGGCTACAAAGGGTACCCACCCTACGGATTCTTCGGCTATCCATGGGATGGCGGCAAGGCGGGTCATGCCGTCATGCCGTTCCCTGCGGGTCAGTCGTTCTTTTTTGGTGGAAAAGCCTTTTTTCAGTCATCTTGGGGGTACCCACTCATAGTCGTGTAACGGCAGAACATGCACAATATGTGCTCCCTGGACCCTGCACGCACTGAAAAAATGATATTGTAAATTCGCACATGGTCTTAGAGGAGTCTCCTTTTTGAATTTGCTTGCCCCGCTCTAGCAGATTGCGGTTCAATCACTGTCTTTCCAATCACGCGAGGCTCCTGGAAAGCTGTGTTTTTTTGGAAGGGTACTTACTGTCAAGATCTGTTTTGGTGCCAGCAGTGTGACATTCGGGCGCCGCAACATGTTTGTCATTTGTCGGAGTCTGGAGTTGGGGGGCGGGTTGGGGCAAAGGGTGCAAGAGTCTCGATGATAAGCTGTTTCACATCTTCTGTGGGGGCAAAAGGAGTGAGGCCTTAGTATAGGTGGCTTGTTGAAAAATCGGATTTGGAATGCACTCGGCTGCAAGGAGCGGAGTCGTGCTTAGGAAACCAAGATTCGAGTCAATGAGTTTGCCGAGTGATGGTAGCGGCCTTTTGAGAACCGGGATTCATATTGCCATCTTTGAGTGCAGACAGTTGCGAGCGGGCGGGAGGCCTTTAGTTTGCCGGAGAAGGGGGGGCAAACCCAGCCTTTTGGGTGTGGGTCAAAATTAAACCACCAGGGGACTGCAGGTTGTAGTCCAAGTTTCCATGTACCAGGGTTCCAGTTTGGGTACCTATGTTTGACCCACAGCCTTTTGGCAGCTCGCACCGGCGAAGGGGATGATGATGTACGGCATGCCCCCGATGCGTCCTGGCTGCATTCGGGACATAGGCAAGCCAACCAAGGACACGAAATGCGTTGGTTATATGGGGGCGGCGCACACCCACATGGATTTGTCCAATCACTTTATACATTATGTTAAACAATGATTGAAACTTGAATACAAACACATTTCATCAAATATGTGAATGGATTGGTGTTGATACCGACAAAACTGAATTAATTACAACCAACTCACACGTGAATGACATATAAATATGTATATATATATATTTGTATATACATATATATATATATGTATGTATGTATTTGCATGATATACCAAAAACAACATTATGCAACACAAGGACATGAATCTGTGCAAAGAACACCCAATTGCAGAGACAACTTGTGAGTAGCTCGCTTATGTGGTAGTGCCAATGCAACCGTGCAACCAACTGCTTCCTTTTGTCAACTTTCGGCGAGGGTTGGACCGTTGGGGAGCACGCGGCGTTCCGTTTCGGAGATTCCTTTCGCCTTTTGATTAATGCTTGGTGCAGAAATCATGGCCAAATAATCGAACCTCACACATGTGGGTCAAGCCCAAATGCCTTGTGCAATCGTGACGTTCCCACGTCTCCGGCAATAGCTGTCGGCATGTTCAGCTGCGGTGCTCTCAAGCTTTCCGTCAGACAATCCGACTGGCGATTACAGACCAACATTTGTCCCATTTGGAGGGTAACAATCCGACTGGCAACAACATTTGTCCCATTTGGAGGGCAACCGTGGGCATTGCCTACAGTTGGGTTCTGATTTACCCGAGGTTTCCCTTCAAGGGCAAAGGCAAGGGCAAGGGCAAGCGAAGCCCGCAGCTTCGGGTCGCCAAGCGCTCAGCTGAGATGACTTTGGCCCCAGAAGTCTTCTGCACATGGGGGGTGATGAATATTCGGTTTAAAACGCCCCCAGTTTTGACCATGGGTAACTTGTCCCATGTGGGAAGTATGATGTTTTTGTTACGGCTTTCCACAATGGTCATTCTCATGTAAAGGACCTTTTGATCAACCCCTACATCTAGTGTTCCCCACCACCCTTTTCCTTGGCAAAGGCTGTTTCCGCTTGCCAACCACCGCTCGTGCCCTTCAAGGGCAGTTTCTTCCCACCCTTTCGTGATGCCACCGTTGTCTACCAGAAGCTGGTCTCGCAAGCCTGTGAGTAGCCTGTGTCGCACTCAAAGGCAAACGTAAAGTGCTGAATACATGGATCTGTTCAGAGTCATCTTTTTCAAGCGGTACATACATGTGAGACATAGCAGAGGCATGTTGCGCGGTTGAGTCTTTCGGCCTTGCCTTCCCATGTATCAAGCTTGAGTATTGTTCTGGGCGATGCAAAGAGGGACCTCAAGAGCGTACCTGAAGACTGAGCGAAGACTGCTGAAGGCTGCTTGAAAGTTAGATGTTTTCTTTCAGCTTCTTGAGCGATGAGCTGTTACGTTGCAGAAGCACGGTCTTGGTAGATACGGATGTTCCCACTGCAAAATGTGTCTTGATGCACCCGAAACCCAACTCACCCTGGTTCAACTCATCACCCGCTTTTTCAGTGCACGTTCAGCCATGTGGTCAGCCGAAGGGTCCTAGGCGTATGAGACCTGCCTGAGGATCCCTCCAGAAAGCTCTGGATCGGCAACATCCCCGAGCAGGCCAAGTGGAAGGACCTCCAAGCCCTGGTGGACCAGGCGTGGAACGAATTCGCACAACGCAAGAGAGGTTCAGGGATGGGCAGGTGACCAAACACTGACTTTCTTTGGGGCCGCGTGTAAAAGCGGCACTAAACAAGACCAAGGTTCCCAAAAGGGTCCTCATTTTGCAGAATCGTCGCATTGCTACAGGGAAACATGACATATTGATCTATAAATCCCTACGCCCTATGTCCCTATGTACTGCATGGAGAGGGGATGGTGCATCTATCCATGAATTTATATGTTTTGGCATTGCAGCAAAACAATACGATTGCAGACACACGACAAGTGTCAAGAGGCTTCCAAGTTTTTGCTCGCGCCCACACATTTGCGAGGGCACCCCAAAGGGGTGGACGCTGAAAATCACACGCTTCCCGTGTTGCGTGCGTTTTAAATACAAACCATTGGGTTTGCATTGGGTGTGTTTGATCTAATAAAAACCTTGGGTTTCATTAAACACCATTGACTTTTATTGTAGACAACCACAAAAGCAGTGACTCATCAGACACTCCCCCTCACCAGGCAAATCATAGACAGACCCCGCTGTCAATGTGAAAGCTGGGCTTGTGATTGCCATGCGGTCGCCGGTCGAATGTTGCATCAACACCTCTGAAACGCGTCGATGGCGGGGGTGGGGTGGGGGGGGGGGGGGCACGATTTTGCAATTTGGGTCTAGGACATGTAAGCCTTTGGGGTGAGTGCTGGCAACTGAAATTAGCTGGGAGCCTTTCAGAGCCATGGATTGTGCAGTCTTTATGCATCTTGTTGTTTTCCATGGCTGATCGCCTTCAAACACGTTTAATTGTCGAGAAGAGGGAGCGTTGTGTATTGAGCATGCCTTCATGGAACTGCCGTGCTTGTACGCGAATGAGCTTTGCACTATCAAACTCTGGGTTTGGCCCGCAACATGCTCATTGACCGTGTTGTTTAGCCGTGCTCCTGCAATTTTCCCACGCAGAAAAAATATTTTAAAAAAAATGTTCCACCAAGGAGCTATCACGCAGCGTTTGGTTGCTATTGCCCATTGCTTTCCCTTCGGCAGATCAATCAATGTAGTAAAGTTTTGACCCATTGAGTGAACAGCATCTTTGTCAACCAGGGTGCGGGGCCTGGATGCCTCCATTTCTACAGCACGTTGTTTTGGTTTGACAGGTGTTTGATTTGCTAATTTATCCCCGTTCCTTTCGCCTGGTGGTGTGTTCTCTGTGCAACATCGATCCACTCCCTTCATAAAACCCTTAGAAACGAAGCGCGCGGCTGAAGTGTGGCAGAACTGATACTGATTTGCTGATTCTGCGGGAAGATGTGTTATTGTTTTTTGTCGTGGGCGCTAAGTCAGCTCACCTATTGGTTGAATCAAGGTAGTATCCCTTGATAGCGGGTCTTCTATCTTCGTATTGAAACGAAGTTGTTCGACGTGCCAAGGTGTTTGCATTATTTATTGTTTGTTCCAAACAGTTTGCTGGCCTTTTTGTTTGTGCGGCGTGGATCCTTGTTACTTATCCTTCCTAGCCCTATTATTTCCACCTATGGTGGCCTCCTTATCTTTGGACCTCGAATGATGGTGTGTCTGTGACTTTGCATTGACAAAATTCTGGTGACTCAGGGAAGCAGCAAGGGTGACTTGATTTCTTGAAGCGCCTCCCTGGCTTGCGCGATTCCCTTGCCGTCCCTTGCCACAAACGGGAAGACCCCTCGCCGTCCGTAGGCCGGCGGCAAGAGCAAGTGGGTCGAGATCTTCCGTGGCAAGGGCAAGGGCACTGCCGCTGTCGTGTGCGCCGGGTCCATCCCACGCGGGGAAAGCAAACCAAAACGTCCGAGGAAATCTGATGATTTCTTGCTGAAGGGTGAAGAAAGTGAATCGAACAGAGATAGGATTCACTCGCGGGGACTTGCCCTGAAGTGTTCGAATCTGTGGATCCCATAGCCTCCATCGCTATGGGGATTCAGTATTCCGTTCGGCCCCCAAATGACCAAAGGCTAACTTTCCCAAGGTTGAAATATCATATCTTTGTGGCTTTCCGAGCCTTGGAGCATCCCATGCTCGAGCCATGGGACCTTTTGATCACCCCCCTGACCCTGGGACCTTGGCAGCTGCCCTCGGGGTCCGCGAGGTATGGCACTGCGGAGGAGGCGCAGAGCGCGAAGTCGGCGCTGAACGGCGCGGACTTGTGCGGCTCCTCCATCGTGGTGGATAGCTGGGAGAAAGGCGGGGGAACTTGGGCGAATTCGGGGTCGTGTCTTTGGGGGATCCGGGGAGTTGGGCGAAAAGGTGGTTTTGTTGGTGGGTCTCAGAAGAGAGGGAAGGGCCATTTCGTTTTAATTATTAGGGACAGAAGGAAGGTAAGAATAGGAGGAAGAGGGGGCGTCAGCCAGCAAGAGCGCCATGACTGGCTAGCAGTTTTGCTCTGAGAGTGCCGAATGTTGACCTGGCTGCGCTGAGGGGTGGATGGATCACGACCCTGCGTGTTTGGGAATTGCTGTTGGATATGACCCAGTTGCCCAGTGGTGCCCTTGTTACCTTTTTTTGGAAGGGTTCCCCTTTAAAGTCAGCCAACCAAAAAAGGATTCCCTTTTTTGCCCATGGCCACTGGGCATCTGAGAATCAGAGCCGGATTGCTCTTTGGATCTAGGGGTGTACAATATGACACACTGCTTTCCTGGCATGCTCTCATGGAATAGTCTCATAGTCTCAAGAGGACAATGCTATGGTTGTATATTTCACCCCATTTCATGATCAGTTTCAAAGGAACCTGGTGGGGAGTACAACTAGTGCCTTGATTCATTGACTGAAGCAACAGTAAGAGAACAACCTGCAGAGTTGCAACGCCCACCTCACGGAGCTATCGAAACAAACCATGAAGCTACCATGGCCGGCCACTCCAAGTCATTCCGATTCGGAAAGACGAGCTCTGAGGGGGACAGGACATGCATCCAAAACCCATTCGTTCGACAGTCTGACTTGTGCCGCAAGCTCATGTTCAGTGCCTGGCGAGGACTGAAGACCTAGAGGCGGGACGAGTGTTTCCCTCGCGAGACGCAGGACTGGAATGTGTCAACTCGAAAGACTGCAAGTTCCAAGTGGTTTCACCCAAGTTTGGCCAAAGTGACTCGAATATCAAAGCCTTGCCGGATATATGTCAAGCAAGTTGTCAATGGCCACAGGTGGCCCATCGTTTTTGTCTTGCATTAGGTTTTCAAGCTGGTTCCCAGGTCCACCCCAAGCCATGCTTGGACTGCAAAGAAGATAGTCTTGGACTTTCCCGTGGCCAGTGCCATTTTGCTTTACTGGCCTCAAACGATGGTCAGAGAACTCACTCAGCGCCCAGCCGGCCCGGTCTGTGGCAACTGACAAAGACCATCACCGGTGCAGTGCAGAGAATCTTGATTGGTTGTGGGCAAGGCTCTTCTGTCTGTGGTGCAGTCACCATCTAAGCTTCTTCAGTCTTTGAGAAGTGCATGATTTGCGCATGGGAAAAGAACAATCCGGAAATGCGGCGACAGCTGGGAGTAGGGCAGAAAAGCGGGGATGTGGTCCGATGCAGATGTCTTTGTTTCGGTAAGGTTTGCAACTGACATTCGCGATGTCGGATGAAGCCTCGGAGCATGTCAGTTTTTGGACGGAGCGGTATCAGCCACCGGGGCCGCTGACTCGTTGCTCGTTGCTCGCTTTTGTTGCTCGGGCATCGGCACTGGACTTTGCTTGGGCGACTTGTATTGTAAACGGCTGTCCATTTTTGCAGTTGTTGACTTCGCTCACGCAACCCTTTCTGGACCTGTCAGCGTTGACCTGCAACTGTGGTTTATAGATTTCAATAAGATAATATATTTCTGCTCGTGCTTTGTTCTGATAGCTAAGCTGGCTAAAGTTGACTACTGTACAAGTAGCTGATTATATAAATATTTAAGTAATGTGCCAAACCTAAAATGTTGCTTACTTTACTATCTAAATGGTTACTTGACCAACCAACTGAGGAATGAGCTACCTTTCTTGCCACCTAATCAGCTAACTGATTAAACCATCAACAAGTGAGCTCCGTGGCTGCGGAGAAATCCACAGCTGAATAGCAACCTGTCTGACAAACTGCCCGAGCTAAAGTAGCAAACACAACCAAGCTGACTTCTTGGCAGCTTAGCCAACTGGCGAACCCAGTAAGCCAGAATTGAACTTTCTCATTGATGAACTAGATTGGTAATGAACTAGCCAACTTGCAGGTGGAAGAGTTTGCCTTGTTCTCTTTCACACGTTCAGTCTGTGTTTGTTACTTTTCAGCGCCTACACTTCCGTTGCATGGGATTTCAAGCATTACGTTGTTGCTTGTCTAGCCAAGTTTCGATGAATGTCCATTTGGATTCATTTGGATGATGTGATGGAATTCCAGTCTTTTTGGGCACTCGGCTCTGTGCCATGACTTTCACACATGTTCTGCTACGTTGGCTTCTCAGATGCGTGTGAAAGGTTCCGAGACGGTGTGTTCGTGAGTGTGTCACAAAGTCGCGAACTCATTGGTTTGCAAAGACATGTCAACCATTTGGATGCACCCTGCGCCTCTCTTGACATGTCATGCGCAGAGGTCCTTCACATGTGGCACTTCTGAGAGGTCAAGAGGCAGGTGGTGCTTTCCCGCCAACAACATACAAGTGAGATTTGAGAGCCACGAGAGCTGTTGTTGTTTGTCTGGTTTTTGATCTTGAAATCGCCTTTGCTTCGATATGAGGCTCATCCACATGATCAACTTGGGCAACAGCAAAGGACCTACAAAGCACCCCACGCTTTGCTGTCCAGTTCCCATTGTGTTTCTAAATGTTGACTTGTCCTGTGCGAGCAGGGCATTTGTCAGTCATCATGTGCGGGATCAGGGAGAAGCCAAAGTTTGTTGAATATTGCAGTTAAGTTGGCTGCACGAATCGAAGGCCTGCTAAGTAGGACTGTCAGCAGGATGATTTCTCGTTGTTTGGCCTACTTGCAATTGCATGCTGCTAGCTTCTTCGATTCGATGGGGATTGACATCAAGGTTTGATCGAAGGATTCCATTGATGGAGCATGTCAGTTGTTCATCGCAGCTTGGTTGGATGTTGGATCCATTAGATGCCGCTCTGTAGTGGACACGTTGTCGGATTATGAAACAGGCAGCTTTGAAGGACTAGAATCCCAAGTTAAACATGTTAAGCCTCCCCATAATCGTGTTGCCACTTCAGAGCCATATTGTAATACGTGAAGCCCAGCATGGTGTTTGGTGGAAAGCACCAGTTGACTACTGGTTATTCTTTGCTTCCGGGCATGGCCCACTGCATGCAGCTTTGCACTCTGCAGAAGGCTGAGTGCGCGACCATTCAAGCGCGTATCACCGGCAACCGGGCCTTGGGTCTTTGCATCTAGGTGCGAGCAGGGAGAAACAAAGAGAACAAATGGGCATGGGTCAAAATTAAACCACCAGGGGTCCATTTTCGCGTAACACCGCGGCAAAAAGGGGGCGTTTTTGAGCAGGGTATGGGAATCAAAATGAGTCACCACCAGGAATTGGACCGCAGGTTTACTCGTCCTTGGTTCCATTTACCAGAACATTTGGGTTACCCTATTTTTGACCCACAGCCTTGCAACCCAATTCCCTTTCAGGTTTTGGCAGCCCCAGGTTTTCCCGGTAGCCACCAAATAAGTAGAGCGGACTCGAGTGCCTGCGCCTGGGAAGGGCATCTCGGTGAGTTGCAGAGAGACTGAAGTTGCGGAGGAGATACCCCATGTCAGGAGTGTCACACCACATATGATTGATTTCTCACTTTCTGAGTTTTTGGACATATGTGTTTGGGGAAGAACAGCTGAGTGGCATACAAAAAGTTTTGACTTTTTGGGCCATCCACTCAGGCAGTGAGCTTTAGACAGCCGTTGCTTGCGGTATGGTGAAGGGAAGCATGCCGATTGCCCATGAACAGCTTTTTGATAGTGGACCATCCGAATGCGGGACGCGCAAACGTGATATAAGCTGACCACATTCTGGGTGACACGACTCTCAAGAGGCATGCAAACTAGTCGGTCAAATAGATGATTTGTTTGTTTCGGACCTGTTTTGGCGGTACTAGGCTGCCAACCGGATAATCCTGCATGTGGCATCGCAAACCAACCATCTTCCACATTGAAGAGGACACCGGACACCTGTTTGATACTATGCTCGTCTTTTGCAGAGGGAAGTAGGAGCCACTTTCTTTTTAAGCAGCCCAAGCCCGCGCGCGTGGCACCTGCCCTCATGATGCTGCTGGTTTGAAGCAGCTTCCGCTGGAACTGTTTAAAGTGGAGGGGGCCTGCTGAGAGGAACGGGGAGAAGCCATCAGGGTCATGTAGAATAGGCCTGTGAGCGCTGCCATAAAGGCATCATGTGCTGAATGCCGCTCAGCGGAGCCCCTTTGCCAGATGGCACTCGAGAGACCCACAGCGAGCTGTAGAAACTGGGAGCGATGAGGAGGTGGCTGAGGCAACCTGAGGTTTTTGATCTTGCGACGAGCCATGAAGCTGGGTGAATTAGAACGAGCTCACACGACCGAATTCACCCCAAATGGTGGTTCATGTGGGGAACAGCCCCCAAACCAGATGAAGGCTCAGGATTGAGTCGATGTCAAGGCGTGATGCGCGTCCGGAGGCCTTGGCCCCATTCGTGGCACTTTGGTTGCCTTTGCCACAGTTTTCGAGCGGATGTTCGAGCGCTTCCGGTTGATTTTGGTTGCACTGCGGCCACTTGGCACAAGCGCGGCGGCGCGGAGCTGCGAAGCTCAAAGTTGGTTTCGTCATGAGCCTCTCCAATTCCATGGCTGCGGCCGGCGGCTTAGCTGCCGCCGCTGCTGCGGTCGCCGCTGCGCTCTGGGTCGCAAAGTTGCAGAAGAGCTTGGCGGCGGTCAAAGAGCGCGGCTCGGCGAACCTGGTTTGGGCAACTAGGTCCCCAGTAGTGCCCTTTTACCCCTTTTTTTGGGGAGGGTTCCCCTGCTAAAATAGACTACAGAAAGAAGGGGACCCTTATTCTAACCTCTCTACTGGAGGACCTAAGCAATTAAGGAGTGTGCAAACGAATTGAAACCTGGCGTCATGGTTGTCCAGTTGGGTATTGAAGCAAACGGGGCATTGTCTCAAACTGCGGTTGTGCATGCGGAGAGCTGCGACCTCATGGATATGGGGCATGTTCTTGGGGGAGAGGTCAGGATCCCTAAAAACGTTCGGACCACTATCACACACCCAGGCGTCAGATTGAATGTCTTACCCCTTCCCCCACAGCTTTCCGCAAATCTGAATAATTCTGCTTCAGCTCTTTGCTTAAAACTATAGAATGTAAGCTCCTTTGGGGGGCAGCTGTCGAACTCCAATGTGGAGTACCCGGCACCTCGTGGACTCGTGCCCTTTCTACAAGCTTTGTCCTGAATGATGGCACCTCCTTTGGTTTGAGCATGGGTGTATTTGTACATACAAGATGTGCTGGTGATGGGGCCGAGATAAGGAGGACCATACTATGACGTAACTATATATATATATATATATATATACACACATCCTGTCAGTATGCGTATGTGAATATGTGAGTGTACATGTATGTACATATATATATATATAGATTAGACATATGTATACATATTATGCGTATCCCCCGGGCCTAGCAGGTTCTTCCTTTCTTGGCCGTTTTTGGGGAGGGGCGGACCCCGGGGGCGGCACTAAGGGTTTCTTTCTAACCCGATGAGCACCCCCCGCTCTGGCCTTGAAGGGTTCTGCTAGGGTGACAGTGCCCGCTGGCTGGTTTTTGCCGTTTCGGCTCCGGTTTGTGTTGGGTTCAGGCCGCGCGTCCGGGGGCAGCTGTGGCAGCCTCTCTTGTCTTTTGTTTTTGTTTCTGGCCCCCCCCCCCGGAGTGCGTGTGTGTGTGTGTGTGGGTTGGTGTCTGCTTTGCTGCTCCTCTCTTTCCTTTTCCCTCTCTTCGTTCTCTCTTTCCTCTCCTCCTTTCTTCTTTGACTCCTCTCTTTCTTCCTTTTGGCCGTGTCTTGCTGGGTTGTGGGCCTGGGTGTGACCCCGAGTTCCCTTCTTTCTCTTTGGCTGTCACTGCCCCCCCGGCGCGCTGGCCGGTGCTGTGCGTGTGACCGCACTCTCGGGTGTTTACTGCTGGTGTGAGCCGGCAGCGGGCCCCTGTGGGTGTGACCCCGCAGACTTCCGTCTTTTTGCGTGTGTAGCCGGTGTGATCCGGCTGCCCCCGTACGTCGTCCTGCCCGCAGGACTCATGGACCTGTGCGCGGAAGGTGCTTTGCTGGAGGGCAGCGATGCGTCAAGCGTCGCGTCTGCCAGCGAGGTGGACCGCTTGGACCTCCAAGTTGGCACAATGGAACAGCTCCCTCGCTTCTCTGGCACGTGTCTGGGTGACTGCGTGTCTTGGAAGGGGTCAGCCACCTTGCTTTCTGTGTCGTTGCAGTCCGGCGGGTCTGGATGCGATCGGTATGACTGGGGCAGCAGGCACTGGGGCCGATGCCTCTCCGCCCTCGGCGCCGACGTTCTGAGGGGTTCCTTTCCTTTTCTGTTGTTTGTTTTTTTCTTCCTCGCCATCGTGCAACTCGGCCTCATGGGCACCCAGAAGCTGGCAGTGAGGCCTGCTATGACGTTTGCGGAGCAGTGCCGTTGACCCGACAGTGGAGGGACAGAGAAGTTTACTTTTCTGTAGGTCGCCCTCCAATCCAATCCAATCCAATATTATGCATATGTCACGCGGCCCAGGCCGTTCGTTTACACGTCCCATGTCAGGCAAGGAGCAGCTGGCGTGGGAGCTGATGTCCATGAGAAACAGCCACTTGGCTCGTGCCTCACGGGGTGTCCCTTCCATAAGCTCAAGATCCATGTCCATGTCTCGCTTGGTCTCGATCGTTTTGCGCACAGTGCCGATCTTGGTTGGTGGCCTCTCTTGAGGCAACTCATGGTTCCAATCAACAGGAGCCGTTTTGAGGGCTCCAAGTTTTCCAACCACGGCCGGATTCTCGAGTCTCCAACCCCACGTGTCCAAATCTTCCAAGCACAGCGGATGCTCCAAGCCCACATGGGTATGGGCCAAGATTTAACCACCAGGACTTGGACCGCATCATTTTTAGTCCGTGTTTCCATATACCAGGGCAACACATTTTGGGGTTACCAACTATTTTCGACCGCCACAGCCCACATGTCGCCGGTTCCAGGCTTCATGCACTCGGAGTCCGCCTCCAAAAACGGGACCTTCCCCGAGTTCCAGCCGCAGCCCGGGGACGTGGTGATCTCCACGTGCCCAAGGGCTTCCGCGTCTGGCCGTCAGCGGGCCAGCAACTTGAAGTGGTAAGGTCACAACTTTGTGCATTCTGCTTGGATGTTAGGACAGTTTTTTGCCAACGAATGGGTTTTCCATACTAATCCACGAAAACTTTAAAAAAAAAACTTTTAGCAGGGGAGCAGAAAGCAAACAAGACAAGTCTTGGCAAGTTGGCCCCAGGGAATGTTAAGGAGTCAATGAGTTGTACTTTAATGTGTGTGAAATGCTCAGTTTTGTTGGTCCAAGATCCACCAAACAGAAGAGGTGCCTGGTGAGGCGCCTGGTCACGCTTTTGGGAAAATGCTTCCGGATGCAGCCAAAGAACAAAAGCTGTTTGCTACCAAGTACCCTGTCATCACTAGCGTTGGTAGATGCGTGTGTTGTAATGATAGGGAAGTGGAAGTGTGCAACTTGGATTGATTTGTGGGGTACAGATCGTTGAGGGATGCTGCTGCAAGATGTGGTTTCACATGCAGCTGCTGCACAACAAAGGCATTTGCTGGCAATTTGCTGGGCAACCCTGAAACGACGAAGCGCAGTGCGAGTATGGAACACACAAAACAGCAGCACAACTAAGAAATGGCGCAAGATGAACAGTGGCCACATAAAGCAACACCAACATAGAAACACATGAGTGCGCAGAAGCAGGCCAAATGAGTAGCTGGCCACACCAGCTGCTAGCAGCAACGCGCTCACCAAATTCGTGCACGGAGGTACCCCAAGTGCGGCACGACTTGGATGATGCAGATTGCTGCTCGGGAGAATTTGCTGCGCGTTGCTGCGGTTTAGCCGAATCCGGCAATAACCATTCCGCAGCTGACCTCACTACATATACATATACATGGTTGCTGTTGGGAAACATGTCACATTTTTGCTTATATTGTGGTTTAGTGGGACGCACTTAACTGCTAAAAATTAAATTATTGCTCCCCTTCCAACGTCAACCAAGTATATTCTGTCTCAGGCGGTCTATACTTGAGTCAAGATTGGAGGCAACGAGTAGATAAGGGCAACACACGGGCTTAGGCTGTGGATGATGTAGTGGGCTTTGCAAGCATTCCAGAAGCCGCCATACACGTGCTAGTCCTTCTTCCTTGATGTTCGAGTTTCGGGCGCGGGCAGAACTCTAGCCATGAGTGTTCTTTGTTCTTCTTCCGTGCGTGGAAGACCGACAGCCCGACTCCGCGTGGGCGCAAAAGACTTCTTTTGCAGACCGAGGTTCATGGCTTGCGCAGCAAGGGCGACATGAACTTTGATGAAATCACCGAGGCGCGGGGCGCGGCGCTGGCTTCACCGAGGACGCTTGTAGCCAACGGACCCCAACCTACGGCCCTCAGGGCAGTTTTTCAATGGGTCCCAATTTCTCCAGTAGAGCGCCCAAGGATTTTCAGGGTGGAAAGCAGATGTGCGCTCCTCGCCTTGCTCTTGATGCCAAGAAAACTGACATCAAGTTTGCTGTCTGCCGTTCTTTGCTTTGCCCTTGTTTTGCTCCAATTGGGATGACTGGGCCGCTCTCCTGGGCCTTTCTCTTTCTTAGGTCTGGTTCGCTGCTTCGCTGGTTGGTTGGTTGGTTGGTTGGTTGGTTGGTTGGTTGGTTGGTTGGTTGGTTGGTTGGTTGGTTGGTTGGTTGGTTGGTTGGTTGATTGCTTGACCAGAGCCAATCGGTCTCAATCCCTGAGGCTGCCGAGTGCCCGCGATGCTCTTGGCCCGAAAAAAAAAGAATCAAGGGCTCCTTAAACCGTGAGCCCTAGTCTGACAAAATTCCACAGGCCCTGTTCGACGCGATAGGCATCAACCAGCTCATAAGAATCAATACCTATGTGCAACACTCGGTGCCATTCCTTGTGGGCAGGGAAGAACAAACAAGAAGGAAGGCATAAATCACTCGTGCGCGATGAATGGCCGCAGCGCTCGGGAGGTTTGAGGGTCGCGCGTGTGCGCCCTGACGGCTTGATCGTTGTTTGTTGGCCTAGATGAGTTTGTCCTGCGCGTACTTAGCTCCCCTGTATGCAAGCTGCTCACCCACTTGATCGTGTGTTTCATGGAAAGTGCGCTGATATGGATGTATTATAGGGAAGGGAGTTGTGTTGCGAATGCTGTGGGCGTCAAAAGCGGCTTATAAAACATAGATTAGTCAAGAGTCGGAACAAAATCTCCAGACCTTCTAAGACTCTTCCACTAGACAGTTCCAAGCGACAACGCCGCATGACTCTCTGCGCAAAAGAGAGTCCACACTCCAACATTACAGTGTTCGCCACGACACATGCCTGCTTCTCTAAAGTGTTGTGCCTGCCACGACACTCCATGGTTCAAATTGCTGCGTCAGCCGTGAAACAAACCACGTTCAGACAGCATTGCGCCTGCCCCTCCATTTGCGCACACAGAGCCATGAATTCTGCATTCCATGCTCTAAAGTGCTTCGCCCATCACAAAAACTGTCTGATGCAATAAGTTGTGCTTGATGCCTCATAGGTTCTTTTGATGACATGGGGACATGGGGTTGCAGATTGTGTGTGCGCGCGCATATTACTCGAACATGTGTTTGATGTGCAATCATTTGCTGTTGGATCCTCCCAAATCAGTTTCTCTTTGATCCCTTTGTGCAATTCAGTGCTGTCTATGCGTTCCGGTTACACAACCCATGGGGTTGCAGGTTGTGTGTATTTGTGCAGGTTGTGCACTGTCCATGCGTTCCGTTTATATAACTGTTATCCGATCAAAAACTTGACACGAGTGATGTGGCTGTGGGTCAGAATGGTCAGAACCAATGAAATCCCAATGTTGGGGTGCACCGCACCACCCATTTTAGGTTTCCTATTTTAGTGCTTGGATTGAATCGGTCCCGTTCACTGGGGCTACGACTGGGCTTTGGTATTTCCCATGGGGGACACCCCCCAATTAATCCACCAGGGGTTTATTAATCCCGATATACATGGTTGTTGGGAAACATTTCAGATTTTTGCTTATTTTGGTTTAGTGGTTGAAATCCAAATCCACTTAACCGCTAAAACTTATTCATTCTTGCTCCCCAAACCCAACGTCAAGTATAACTCTTACCCCCGTGGAGAACACCCCCCAAACAAATCCACCAGGCGTTTAATCCGGATATAACTCCAGCGATCAACATCCTTAGCCAGCCAGGTGAGCCCCTGGGACATCTGTGCAGAGCTGGCGGGCTGGGACTTGAACGCGCCCCAGGCGCCGCGCAGTTGCGGCGAAGTGTGGGGCGATTTCGAACCACGAAACAGGGAAGGACGCTAGCTTTCATTTGCTGAAATGTTTTTTTTTTGGTTTTCACCTTTTGATTTTAAAGTTGGAATCTATCACGACTGGAAATATGTTTTTTCTTTTTTTCCAGGGGGCTTAAGCAAATGGAGGCTAGTGTTTGTTGGTACGTTGGGGAATCGAATCAGAAGCCCTTGGTTTTGCTTGGGTGGCGCCTGGGAGAATTGCGCAACCATCCGCAGTACCCACGCAAGACAAAAGCGGGGCCCCGGCCTGGCGCGGTGGAGTGCAAGCAGATTGCTGCTTGGAAGAGAGCCACGAGCACTGCTCTTCGAGGTGGCAAACGCCCCATGGTCTTGCACCTTTGCTATCGTGGTGTTTGTTTGTTTGTAGACCAGGGCAGCTTTCCTAATAGCAGATGTGCAGGTGGAGACACTTTCACATGTTTTGATGCACTTGTCAGAGTATGTTTTTGGTGACTCATCTTCAGTTGTGTAATAGCTGGTCGTGGCATCATGGCTAATCATTCCTGACTGGTGACAGCTGGCGATGCCTACGTTGATGATGGTTGGTCGTGTTCACTGACGTCACTGATGGTTGGCTGTTATGGTTGGTCATGTTAAGTGTGGCTAGTGATTGCTGGTTTCGGCTGGCTATGGTTCGTCATGCTAAGTGATGCCTGGCGTTGGCTGGTTCATATTAAGTGACGGCTGCTGGTTGGTGACGGCGTGCTGGTGGTGACGTCATGTCAAGTGGGTGATGGCTTTGGGATCGCTGGAGCAAAAAGAGATATCTCTAGGGGTAACTTCCATTTTCATTCTTTCCAGGGATCCGAATCTCTCTAGAAAACCACCAAAAGCCCTGGAAAAAGGGCGATCGGTTTTTGAAAAGAACGGTGGCTGAAAAGAATGGGGAATCAACCCCTACGATATCCAGAGTCGCCGCCCTGCAGGGCTTCACTCCGCGGATGTTCAAGTCCCATGAGCCCTTTGAGAAGGTGGGCAAGTCAAAGGGCACTGCCCGCGAGGATGTGGGCGAAGCCAAGTACATCTATGCCCCTCGGACAGCGTGTTGTCCGAGTAGTTCGGTGGATTTCATTCCCAGGAACCGCTTTGTGTCTGGAATCAAGCCCAAAAAGGGTTGCCTTTTAGCAGGGTCACTGGGCAACCAGGCAATTGTCCCTTGGACCCAGGTCTCCCCATACGCCCAGCTACGTATTTTGAGGACAGAATCACGGAATCATTTCCAAAGCCTTGGCCATGACATCCGTCTCTGCATTGCCTTTCCACTGTCACCGTCTGAATGTATATAGGGCCAGCAGTAGATTCATCTTGTCGTTCTTTGTTGCGGACACTGAGCTTGGAAAGGTGCAAGCGTGCAAAGCGAACGGGATGGCCTGAGGAACAGCTCTGCTCAGACGCCCTAAGTTTCGGAAAGATGCAAGCACAGGTCAGGCCAGGTCTCCAAGCATTTGTCAGAGGCCTTGGGCAAAGCTGGGTGCTGAGCGACTTGCGCAGACTCTGAAAACTCTGTGGAGTTCCACGGTGGTAGCGTAACGCAGTTGATGCTCTTGAGTCTCATTTGTTCTGCCACAGGGTCATCAGAACTCAGTTGTCGGGCTCCCTGCGTGTTGCTGAATATGTAGTCATACATTTCAGTCTGCGAAGTTCCCTTGGACGTTGAGCCAGGCCTTCAAAGCCTAATTGAAAAGAGGCTGGTCTTGAGGTCCCTGTCAAGTGTATGCGTAGACTGAGCACAACACAAATTTGTTTTCGCTCAAGACACAAAGAGGGCATCGCCCCCACTGCAGTGGTCAGAAACATGTATCCTATGCAATCCGCTTTAGTTGAGGAAAACAAATGCTGCCTCCGGTATGGATGGGCCTGTGGTTGTGTCAAGACGCTTTTCCTGAGCCAAAGACATTGGTCGAATGCAAAAGCGATTTGCATGATGCAGGTTTGAAAGCACATGTTTGGCATCACACTGGGTAAACACAGTGTAAATGTTTACATACTTGTGAAATACTCGGTAAGTACTGGAAGACCGCTCCAGTGCTCGCACTCCAGCAATCTATTGTTGCTTATACTACCTACACGCCCACCAGGAAACATGACAGCCCACAGGCCCCTCGTTCCCTTTGGAAAGGGGGCCTGTGCGCTTCCATGGTTGTTGGGGGGAGGAAGACATCATAATACCAGTGACGTCCGGCGGAGCCGGGGGGCGGAAATGTCAAAATAGAGCAACTATAGTTTGGAGCGCGCTTCTTTTCCCTTGTGTCTCTCTCTCTCTCACTCTCTGTTTCTTTCTCTTCTTTCGCTCTTTTTCGTTTTCCCCAGTTCTCGCATTCTCCGGCGTTTTCGTTTCTTTTCGAGCAGCAAGGAAGAAGGCCGTAAAGTGCCACGAGTTTTGGAAGTTGATGCCGCGAAAGTATGCAGAGGGTTGCGCTGCCAAAATACAACACGGAATAACCGCGAGTGTTTGAAGGTCGACCCCCCGAAAGTACGCAGAGGGCTACGCGGCCAAAATGAAAGCATAAAAATCTACGAATTGTTGAAGGTCGATCCCACGAAAGTCCACAGACGGTTTACCTTTTTACGGCTGCGAAACTGTGCACGCGGCCGTGCCAATGGTTATTTTTCCGCTCCCGTTCCGAACGTTTTTTTTTTTTTTTTTTGTTTTTTTTTTTTTTTTTAACGTGCAGTTGCATCTAGTCTTAAAGAGCGTATGCAGGCTCTTGCATTCTTAGAGAGAGCTAGCTCAATTAGTTGCAGTGCTACAGAAGTTTCTTCTAAACGTCATTTGATTTTGCGTGATACTGTGCAGAGAGTTGTTTAAAAGGTGCGTCCTTGAGGAACATTGAGTAGCTGTGGTCACCCCTGAAAATGTGGTTTTTTTCGCTCAATGAATCGTGTGCAGAATTTGAAGTGAAACTACGATGCCACATCTGTAGGTTGAGTAAAGGCATTCTTTAAAATGAAATGAGAACCAGGTCCCAGCATGGGTGTTCTTCGCTGCCTCCAGCGAAGGCACGAGGCTTGGATATGCTTATCTCTCCGACACAGGGTATCATGTGAAGCGCGCGATGCATTCCATGACCCTCGAGGATGAGTGTTGTGCTTGGCTTGTGTGTCGCACGAAGATGCCACAGGCCCTGAGGGTAACACTTGACACACCCTTGACTCCATGTGCTCGAAGGATTTCCGCCCTAGCGGACACACACACACACACACACACACACACGCACCTTTGATCAACCACTCCTGCCTTTTTCCCGTGGAAAAGGCGACATGCCGATGCCGCAAGGTCATGCGAGATCCAGCGGATGCCTTTGTAAGCTTCTGGCACTTCATGCCCAGCTACATGGGCCTCCTTCCTGGGGAGCGAGCCTGAGTGAGACTGTCTCGGGATGAATACTGCGAGCCTGGATCTGGGTATGGGTCCAAATTACACCACCAGGGGACCGCAGGTTTGAGTCCTTGTTTCATTTACCAGGGCAACCCATTTTGGGCACATATTCTTGACCCACAGCCATTTGAGAGGGAGAAGAAGGGAGGGCCATCACAAATTTGGCTCTTGGATGCTGTTGGCGCTTTTGGGCAGCTGCGAATTGAAGCATGGCCATGAAATCCAAAGCCAAAATGAGAAGTCACACAGAAGGCCACCCTCTCTCCCACGTTGCCATGGCACCTGAGGGACCCGGTCCCTCCAAAAGGAAGCTGATGTTCCAGGTCCCTCCCACAGGCGCCATGTTAGTGGGAGAAAGGGTAATAGCAGAAAACGCAGAATCAGATTGTCAAATCACCCTTGCATTTGTATGGTGTGCGTCGGCAGGACATCTCTGCCACCACCTTCTGCGATGCCATCTTTGCCGGAACTTCTTGCGCAGGAACCATTTGGTCGCACATGCTGGGCTGGTATCCCGTGCGCAGCTGGGACCCAGTGACCGAGTGACCGAGTGAGCCGAGCGTTTTGGATCAGCTACCCAACTCCGGGCGGGCCAAGAAAAATAATTCCGCATTTCACTTGCCAGCCTTACTAGAAACCTCAGTTGTACAAAGCCGACCTTTTGACCTTTTGGCTTTTCCATTCTGGTCCATTTTTAGTAGAGGTGCCAAAAGGTTATCCTTTTAGTTCTGGGTCCTTTGGGCAACTGAGTAACAGGACAGCTTTGACATGCTTTTCATGAACCTAAGGCCATAGGAGGGCTCCCCTGAACCTTTGGCTTTTTTTTGAAGACAGCCGAGCACTTGTTGCTTTCAGAAAAAAAAATCTGAAAAAACACATTGAATCCCTTGCCTGAAACCTCTTCTTTTCTTTTCTTTTTTTTTGGGGGGGGGAAGGCTTTGGGGTTGTTGGGAGGGATGTTTGGGGGGAGCCCTGCAATCAATCTCGTCAGCATCTCCATCTCGCTGAAGCCAAATCTGAGTTCCGAGCGCTGCTCATACAAACAGCAACAGCAACAGCAAGAGCAACAGCAACAGCAACAGCAACAGCAACAGCAACAGCAGCAGCAGCAGCAGCAGCAGCAGCCACAGCCACAGCCACAGCCACAGCCACAGCCACAGCCACAACCACAACCACAACCACCACAACCACAACAACAACAACCACAACGACGACGACGACGACGACGACGACGACGACGACGCGTCGTCGCCGACGACACCGACGACACCGACCACAACCACAACCACAACCACAACCACTACGACGGCGACGACGATCAAGACGGCGACGCCTTTGCGCACGGGGATAACGCAGCGGCCGCAAGCAACTTGAAACTGCCAGGGTCTTTCTCGCGTTGGTTTTACAACGCATGTCACGTGTCGTGTTTATAAAGGAGCCATTACCCAGAATGTTTTTTTGGCGAGATTGGCCTCCTTGGCGTCAATCCTGACACATCCGGCCTGCTAAGAACGAGAAGCCCGGGAAAACCACTACTACGGCTTCCACCACCACCACCACCAACACCACCACCGTCACATCCCCACACAATCAAAACACGACTTATTTTGTCAGATTTGGTTGGGCAGTGACTTCGGGAAGCCTGGGTCTTGGTTTGCTTTAGTCACGGGTTCTCGGAGTGGTCGGCTCTAACATCTTGCGCCAAGTGCGAGCGGCCTACGGTTGGATTGCCTGCAAACGAGTGCTTCATCCATGGGGTTGACTTATTTGGCCCTGCGTCCCTACTCTGTATTTGTATCAGCTCTTACCTGTTTAGACAAAATATCGGTGAGTCGACTCACGCATGTTCAAGCCGATTCTGGCGAGCCATGACTCATAACAGTCTCCCCGTATTATTTTTGTTGACAGGAAGAACGTAGCGGAATTGTCAGGCGATAGGGCAGAGTTTGGGACACTGATGAGGACAGCATCCAAATGTCTTGTTCATCCACTTCGAGACTCTGCTGGAAAACCTGGAAGAGCAGGTGGCTCTGGTGTCCAAGTTTCTGGGAATCCAGCTGCCGCCGCCCGACTTCCAAAAGGTGTTGAAGCAGGCCGGGGCGCTTTTGTTTGCATTTTCAGGCCATGTTTCTTGCACAAGCATACCTGCCAGAACTCGGTTGCAAAACCAATCAACCCCTTCTTCAGGTTGTTTAACGGGGTGCAAATGAGACAAGCCGCGCAATGAGACAAGCAGTCTGGTTTGCGACTGTCGCAACGGCTGGCCTTGAGAATTTCAGGCGACACACAAGTGGATGTCGCACCCTGACAACCACCGGTTCTTTGATGATCACATCCTGTGGGCCGCGGTGAAGGAGCGCTCCCACATGCCGGAGAGTGCCCAGTTCAAGGTCGGCAAAGTCCGCAAGGGCGGCGGCAAGACTGGGGAATCCAAGGCGCTGCCGGCGCACGTGACCAACCGCTTGCATGAGATGTGGAAAGCGACCGTCCAGAAGCAGCTGGGTTTTCAAGACTATACTGAGCTGCGGAAGCACGTGGAGCGCGAGAACAAGGCGCGCTTTACCACCAATGGGACGAAGTGAGCTGTCGTGGCTGCAAGATTTGGGCGCACTGTCTGCGCCAACTGATGGCTTGAAGAATCTGGGTCTGAGCTGAGGCAGAATGGTATGATCCCGTATTGGAGAGCCGGCAGGCGAATATCACCAGTAATTATGGCCCGTTGCTTCTTGAGATCTACAGATGTCCAGTTTAGTGCCGGGGGTGTGATTTGGATTTGTGAGCGTGCGCTTTGGTTCTGGCGGCCGTGTGTCGTGTTTCACGATTTCAACATGGCCACACAATTCACACAGGGCTCCTTAATTTTCCATTTGAAACATGGCTTTTTCCAGCAACATAAAGGGACACCACCAATTACAAGGCAATGTTCAGGTGTATAATGTAAGGATCCCTGTCACAGGCTAGCGATTGTTACAACCTTAAGTTATCCAAACGGTTTGCAAGGGCTATCAGGGAGCTGAAGAAGAGTGAATACTCAACAGGAAAGGGAGCACGGAAGAGCAAAGGGCTGCGTGTTGTTTGTATGCCACACAAGTCAAAAATAATGTTGTCGGGCGGTTTCTTTGGCGCAAATATGTTTTGTTGCTGGCAATTGGGCTTTCTGTTTTCCTCGTCGGCTCTCCTCTGCGGTTGCTGCTTAGAAGCTTGTACGCAGCAATGCAGTTGTTTGATCTCGCATGCTGGGGTTGGTGTTGCCTGAGTTTGTTGCTTTTGGAGCCGGGCTGGGTTAAACCGAAATGCCTGATGATAGTACCCCCTTGCTTAGAGGCGTCTCCTGATGATCCCAATTGCGTAGAGGCACCTGGCATTGGATAGTGATGTTGCGGTGGCTATCAGCACAACCTTGTTCTGTAGCACAGAGAGGGCTTGTGCTTTGGCGTGATTTCAGCCTTCATTCGGCACAACTTGTCTCGCAAGACAGAAAATCGCCAGCGCTCGCCACTCGTTGCTATTGTTGTGTGCTGCATATGTAGGGGTGGTGAAAGCTTACACCAAGTAGTGCATCATTGTTGTAGGCGGACAAGCCTGATGGGACCGAGGGGTATGCTGTTTTGGGGGATGCTTTGCAGAAACCGTTTTAAATGAGCCTGAAAATCCCATGCACTGTTTGCACTTTAAGAACATGTGATGTGCGACCA
>CAUJNA010000102.1:737500-742500 GCA_963377175.1 Effrenium voratum
GCGGAGGAGGCAACGGGGGATGGCCAGATACGGCCTTCTGGAGTGAGCTGTGCATGTGTATATGTGTCTCGGTCACCCAGTAGTGCCCAAAAACCCTTTGTTGGGCGAGGGTTTCCCTACTAAACTGGACTACAGAACAAAGGGTACCCTTATATTCTAACCTCTCTACTGGAGGACCTAGGTGTGGAATATGATCTAGGGGTGCAAATACAGGCATGCACGTTCCATTGGCTTTGCCCATTGGCTGTCACACCTTTCGCGACCAACTCAAGCCACCGCCTTTCTAGCAAGAGTTCGGCTTGACCGCATTGGCTTTCACACAGCTTTGTCGGCTTCAACTCAAGCCATCGAGAGTTCTGCTTGTTTTTGGGAGGAGTACGGAAACAACTTGGTGGGCAAGCCCATCTTTATTACCTGGCGTCTCGTCCGAGAAATGCAAGAAGGCCAGCAAGCTTGCTTCAGCTTGAATTTACATCCTTGGCCGGCATTGTGTTGAGGCTTCATCACGCAAAACATGTCAGCAGAAGGCGTTCCCCGCAAAAAAGAAAAGAAGAAGTGCCACATGGCAGTGGCTCAATTTTTCAAGAGCTAGGGTTACGCAGGTTTTGGTCCATCTTTCCACTCAGGGCAACCCACTTTGGAATTCCGGTTTTTTGAGCCACAGCCATTTCTTAGGATCGCGTTTCTCACAATTTGCGACAGGGACACACTCGTTTTACTCACCCCTGGTCTACATCTGGGTGTCTCTTGAACCTTTGGCTGGACATTCACAACTGAGGCTGTCCAGCGGCTTCTCCAGCGCGGAGAATGTGCAGCTCACCCCAGACGACCACAACCCTTGGCTCGCCGGCGCCACATCGGATGGCAGCTCGCGTGCAGGGACTGTTGTTGTTGTTGTTGCTGCTGCTGTTGTTGTTGTTGTTGTTGTTGTTGTTGTTGTTGTTGTTGTTGTGGTTGTGGTTGTGGTTGTGGTTGCGGTGTCGTTGTCGTTGTCGTCGTCGTCGCCGTCGTCGTCGTTGTCGTCGTCGTCGTCGTCGTTGTTGTCGTTGTTGTTGTCGTATTCGTCGTCGTCGTCGTCGTTGTTGTCGTTGTTGTTGTCGTCGTCGTCGTTGTTGTCGTTGTCGTTGCCGTTGTCGTTGTCGTTGTCGTGGTCGTGGTCGTGGTCGTGGTCGTCGTCGTTGTTGTCGTTGTTGTTGTCGTCGTCGTCGTTGTTGCCGTTGTCGTTGCCGTTGCCGTTGTCGTTGTCGTGGTCGTGGTCGTGGTCGTGGTCGTCGTCGTCGTCGTCGTTGTCGTTGTCCTTATCGTTCTCGTTCTCGTTCTCGTTCTTGTTATTGTTCCTGTTATTGTTCTTGTTATTGTTCTTGTGTTTGTTCTTGTTCTTGTTCGTGTTTGTGTTTGTGTTCTTGTTCTTGTTATTGTTGTCGTTGTCGTTGTCGTTGTTGTTGTCGCCGTCGTCGTTGTGGTTGTGGTTGTGGTTGTGGTTGGTTGTTGGTGTCGTGGTGGATTTTGCGGTGGTGGTGGTGTTGCTTGTTGTTTGTTGTGTGTTGTTTATTTGGTGTTCGTTGTTCGCTGTTTGTCGTTTGTTGGTTGCCTTTTCGCCTGGTTGTTGTGTGTGTGTTGCTCGTTGTTTGGTGCTCAGTGTTCGTTGTTTGTTGTTTGTTGGTTGCTGTTTGCTGGTTGTTGTTTGGTGTTTGGTTTTCGTTGTTCGTTTTTGTTTGTTGTTGTTCGTTTTGTGTTGCTTGTCGCTTGTTGCTTGTTGCTTGTCGCTTGTCGCTTGTTGCTTGTTGTTTGATTTCTTGTTTGCTTGTTTGGGCGTATGTATTTTGTTTGTTGTTTGTGTTTGTTTTGTTATTTTTGTGGTTGGTGGGTGGTCAGTGGGCAGTGGGCAGTGGTCAGTGGTCAGCGGTCAGTGGGCAGTGGTGGGTGCGTGGTGGGTGGCAGGTGGTAGTTGGTAGTTGGTGTTTGGTGGGTGGTGGTCGGAGGGTGGCAGTGGGTTGGCGGCTGTTGGTGGTTGGTAGTTGGCGGTTGTTGAGTGTTGGTTGTTGGTGTTCTTGTTCTTGGTTTTGTTCTTGTTGATTGTGGTGGTCGTTGTGGTCTTCGCGGTTGTGGTATGTTGTCGTGATTGTGGTGGTTGTAGTCGTCAATGTGGTTGGCGTGGTCGTCGCGGCCGTCGTGGTCGTGGTGGTCGCGCTGGTGGTGGTGGGCGCTGGTGGCGCTGGTGGTGGTGGTTTGTGTTCTTCTTGGTATAGAGGTTTCAGGTGCAGGGAAACAGGTCCACCAGTGTGGGCTCGTCTATGCATGAACACTCTCGACCGCAAGGAAGATTATGATAGTTGTTGGCGAACAACGTGCATGAGCTAGGACCGCCTCAACAAGGACACTCGTAAAAGAAATCTAGTTTCGACACGTTTGCAAGTTCTGTTGTCCTCAGGAGCCCAACCAAGTGGCTAAGGGTACGGCCGCGAGGGGGGGCTAGTTGTTTTGAATCCCTTATTCTCTTATCAGTAAGTGAGTGACTGTTACAGTGCTACTCCAGGCAGTCACACCCCGGAGACGAGTAGGCGGCCAAAGCTGGGAACTGTTCAGGCGAACGTGAGAGGTCCTTGAAGAAGGCAAGTTCTCCGTGTCGACCTGCACTTTTTCTGAATATGCATGGTGAAGAAGTGATTCAGGTATTTGTCCAAAACCTTGTTGATAAAATTCCGACAGGGTGTGATGACTGGGCCGGGCCTAGCTCTGGCTGTGTGTGCGCGTGCTTTGCACGATTGGCAGGCCTTGGACAGTTTGCATGCCCAAGACATGCCTTTCTTGTATCGCCATCGAATCATTATCCTCACAACTAATATGGTTGTTAATTAAACGGCCTTCACATCCAATGCCCATTGGCCCACGGCCAATGGGTCACTTGGGGCCCGCAGGGAATAGATTGATCCACCCCAAGCCCAGGCAGCGGCAAAGTCCTTTACTTCGAGGTCCAGGATGTCACCCAATGGCTCTCCAATGAGCTGATGGCAGGCTGGGGACTTGTAAGCGTTCAGAGGCGCTGTTTTTGGAAACCTGAGTTGGAGGAAACAAGGAGAATGTAGCAGATTGTGTGTGTGTCTTCTTGAGATGTAGCGTTTGAAAATCCAGCACTCGCAATTGGTGGTAATGGCAGAGGGTACATGGGCAACCCCAAGCCGCCAATCCGAGGGAAACTGGGAAACTTGAGTGGGTGGAGGGAAACAATGATGATACGGGTCTGCTTCTTAATTAGGGACATAATTTAGGTGGGGATCCATGTCCACCAACCACTTTGGAGGGGGCTCCCCATGACAATTCGTAGCCATGGCAGATTCTGAGTGTGTGTTTTGAGATGTGGAATTGAAGTGTGTACAATCATCTTGCCAGGAGAACACTCGCCCTTCAAAGCATTCAATGTGAACATGCCGAGGTTTTCCAAAGCAGAGCTAAAGGCAAACTTGATTTGTTGGTGTTGTTTTTTTATCTAGCCTAGTGCGAATCAAAAGACAGGATAGAGTGAACTGCCTGCTTCACACCTTGTTGTGTTGTTTTTGCGAATTGCGTTGCAAATTTCGTGGCCCAGGGTTTGCGATGTGTGCCAATGTCAGGCGGAGAATGATATGCATGGATCACTTTTCCAGCAAAACAATTTTGGTCGGCCATTCATGGCATGGTATGCTTGGGCGTTCATGGCATGCTTTTTGTTCACCCGACGGAGACCCTGGTTTGGGTTTCAGCCGGATCCGACCCGGCAGCCGGGCGGCGGCCTCCGGTTGCAGCTGGTTGGGTGTTTTTGGTCTTTTAACGGGACACCAAAAGGACACCATGGAGGGGTTCAAGCGCTAGCTGTGCCATAGCTCTCTGGATCTGGCAAGGACACGGCTCGTGAGTAGGGACACGGCTTTGGCCGTGAGCAGACGTCACGTGCAATCTGTTTACCCCAAAACTGTTGACGGCAAGACGGAACAAACAGAGCCAAGAAGCTGACTGACTAAGAACCGGACAAACACACAAGCAAACAAGCGCGCAAAAAGTTTCAAAGCGAGGATAGATCAATCCTTCAACGATTCCGATCAATCAATCAATCAATCAATCAATCAATCAATCAATCAATCAATCAATCAATCAATCAATCAATCAATCAGTCAATCAGTCAATCAAGGCAGTCAAGCAAAAGCAAGTAGGCAAGCAACCGGATGGCAGAATTGCAGAACTGTTCCAGGAGGGGAAAGCCTTCTGGTTGCTTGCTCCTGCCCCGTTGCGCTAGGGTGGACCATTGGCAAAACCGAGACGTCAAAGGCGTGGATGGTGCCGCGGCCAAAAGAATCGCTTGCATTGGGCCTGTTTTTGGGGTTTGGCATGTGGCGCACGTTCGCGCGCTGCTGGGCGAGCACGTAAAATCAGCGTTGCCTTAGATTGCTGGAAAGCATGTGGGCTTATGGGCTGAGGTTGGGATCAATAGGCAGACCGATGGGCAGAGATTGATGGTGCGTGTTTGCTTCGCTCCTTTTTTTTGAGACCGGGAAATGAACTTACTTGCTGGTGCTCAGTAGGGAAGGTGGGCATGACCCCGGGGGATTCCTTCCAAGGACACAAGGGATGGCTTACAATTCCCTCATTCACCTCCCTGCTGAGCACCAGCAAGATTAGGCTCACCAAGAATCCTCGAGTTTGAAGGGTTGCCACCAACCCCTTACCGAGGTGGAGTATGACCCCGTGGCCCGCAAGGAGACTCGCCGTGCGGAAACTTGGCGGACGCATTTCCATGGTGAGGTAGCCGGCGCGGCTAAGACCCCAGCCCCAGCCGAATGGGGAGCTACTTTTGATTTCGGGCCACACTGGCAAGGAAGTGCAGCCTGTGAGAACGCATGACCATTTCAGGTTGGAAGATACTAAAATCACTGGGAGCAACAGCAGCGATGCGCGTGCATCAAGGAACTGAACACGGACATGATGTCGTTGCACGACTTTGCCGAGAACACAGCTAACGTTTGCCC
>CAUJNA010000102.1:747500-807500 GCA_963377175.1 Effrenium voratum
ATGGGCAAGTCACACGATGGGTCTGCAAATTGTGACACGACGACCACGAGGCAGGGCATGGTGGCGGACGTTCGCGGGGGCTTCCTGGGTGTGGGCACCTTCGATGCCTCGCCGCGTGGCATCCAGGCGAGAGTGGAACGGTTCTTCGCCTGTGGGGTGATTCTCTTGGGCTCGGGTATTGCTGCCGGCAAGTTTCGTTCCCAAACGCATTCCGGTTGAGTCAAAAAATGGTACATGCTGCCTCTATGACTTAGGTTTTGTTTTAGACCAGGGCGGGGGCATGTACACTTTCCGGATGCGCGTGTGGCTTGCAACTCTTTTACCTATTTGGTCCGTCTGGTTCGTAGGTCCTTGATTGTTTGGTTTTATTATGGACTGGATTTCGATTTACCTATGGTGCGCTATCGCTGAGACGAGTGTGTTCGGTCTGCCAAAAGTCTACCAGCTGGCTTGGACAAAGATGGGCAAGTCAGCCCATTCATCCTGCGGCCATTGCTTAACGCCCCATTTGCTCTGAAGCTGGCCGGGATTTTGCTGGCCTTGGTGGTTTCACGTCGGCGCCCTTTCTTGCACAGCCATCAAACAGTCTTCCAATTTCAGGGGTCCCTATATTTCCCTTTTTGGTTTTAAACATCGCCTTTCCGGCCCGTGAAAAGTGAGTGTCCCTTGGTGAGGGTGATGTTCTAAGGAGAAATACAGGCGTCGATGTTGAGTCTGTCTCAGACTGGATCGGCTTGCTGAACCAGGCTTTTCCCGCATTTTTCCTGCGTTGATGGCAGGAAGGAAGACAGCCTAAATGAAATGCATGCTCTGACATTGGATGAGACGCTGTCCCACTTACATATTCCATTGCGCTTACACAGTCAACATCAACATGAATTGCGCCACATCACCTTGTCGCTCCATACACTCCCATGCAGAGACATACAGTGACATGCAGTGACATAAATGACATGCAGACATGTAGACATGCATACCTACATGCAGCAGACTGTAGCGTACATGCCTACATATAGATACTTAATTTGCAGCACATGTCGCCTTAGTACGACACATTGTATTACTATGAATTACATTGATGCATTAGATTCGGTTTTCTGCACATATCGCCGGGCAGGCAACGCGACAGACATACCCCATACACGCTCGCACAAGCCCAGACAGCTCATGCACTGGACTCATACACGCATTACAACAAAGGCACCTGGTTGTTCATGCATATGTTTTGATTGGTTGCGTTTCTCCCTGAAGGTGATGCGGCTGCAGTACAATTCTATGGACACGTTTCAGGCAGGATGCCGAAGCAAGTTGGGGGCGAGGGGAGCATGAGGCTATTTCTGGGCGTGCAACTAAGATTTGCGAGTGGAGAGAGAGTCAGCACACGAAGCATTCAAAGTCTTGAATGCAAATGGCAATTCCCAATTCACCAGTCAAAGCCGGTCAGAAATCTGGTCATTCGGTGTGCTTCACCGGGCTACTTCGGGAAATTGTTGGAGTTTCGGCTGTTTCGTCGCAGCTTTCCCAGCAACAGAGAGTGAGAGAGAGAGAGGGGGGGGATAGTGCGAAAAGTAGTCAACCCGCGTTTTAGTCTATTTCCGTGGGTTTTGTTGAAGTTTAATACCTACAAGTTTTATAACCCGCTCGAAGTGTCGCAACTCGTGCAAAACCGGTACATGCAGAGCCACTCTGGGGCTACTGGCTGCCCACAAATACGCTTCGTTCCCTTCAGGCACAGAACTTGTGGCGGATTGCGGGGATTTACTCTGTGGGTTGGGGTCAATCATAAGCCGCCAAGATATGGACCGCAGAATTTCAGTGCATGTGTCCATTTGCCAGGGTTCCGTTTTGGGGTTGCCCGATTTTGACCCACCGACGTGTGTTGTTTTAACTTGTTCGTGAGCCGAACTGCAGTAGACGGCTTGAGCCGTGCAGGTCTATGCAGTGAAGACCCGGCACGGCGCCGGACCCACAAACCCGGCGGGCACGTGGCTCGGCAGAAAGGAGATCCACTCTGGAGCCCTTTGGAACCCATACTGTGGATGGATGAAATTGTGCACCACCTAAGAAACCATGGTTGAAACCATTGTTTGTTGGTATGGGTTTCTTAGGTGGTGCAGGATTTCGTCCATTCACAGTAGGTAACGAGTCAAGGACCCCGTTTGTCAAACGCCCCGCCAATTACTTCTCAAGCTTCTGGATAAGGTTTGTTGGCATTTACACGGGAATTATCAGAAAGTTTCTTAGGTGGTGCGAAATGAAGTTCGTCCATCCACGGTAGGTAACGATGTCAGAGACCGCGTTTATCAAACGTCCCGCCAATTACATGCCAAGTACTTCTCAGTCTGCTTGCCAGTTGACACAGTGATCAACAGCAGCGAGCGCAACAGGAAGCAAATCTCATATGTGTTGTTGGGATGGATTCACTTTTGGCCAATCAAGCGGGAGTTGCAAGGCTCAAATTTGTATATTTTGCATTGTGCGGAACCTGGCTCCAGTTTGAAAGGCTGGCTTCCCTTTGTGGAATGGGCTCCATGTGGCTGGTCTGATTGAGTTTGGGAAACTGGAGCGCAGTTGATTGGAGACGTGGCAACAAAGTGCTCGTAAAGTGGCTCTCAAATACTGTGATTGGAGATTAGGGAAATCATGAGATTCGAACTTGGTATGTCTGACACCATGCAATCAGCACCAAGCCAGACCTAGCTTATGAGGACCTATTTGCGGATTGGGATCCTCACTGAAAGGGTGCCGTTCAGTTTGAGCGCAAGCGCCGGGAATGACTGCCTCATTTGTGCAACTTTGGGGCCATGAACTTTGTTGCGTTATCAAGTTGCTCAGCACCAACGCAGAACTCACGGGTTCAGGACGACTTCTGTTGGTTTACCCTTGGCACGTGAGATCGTCCTAACCACTTTATAAGCCGAGGGGTGGCACATGGATTCTATTGTTCATGATGTTCCATGTCTATTGTGTTCAGAAGAAAGTCAACATCAAGTCATGAGAGAAGATCCTGCTGTTGCTTCTTCGCCACTTGCTGACTGGGTGTCAGATCGGATTTTGCTCGGCCAGGGCGAAGGATCATGGTTTTCATGATATGCGCATTGCAACGGCCTCACTGATTCACAGCTCCGTTGTAGACCCACCTCACCCATGACACAGGTTCATGTTTCAGAATGTCGTACGGTGCATTAGTGACTAATTTCAATCCATTCAGTATGCCCAAAAAACGACAACTGGACACACGTCAACAAGTTTGGTTCGACCCAGCAACTTGCGTGCTGATGCGTGTGTTGTAGTGTATGTATGTTGATCATGCCCTTTAGATAAATGACAAGCTTGAACAAAGTCTAGACAAAGTGCCCCCTTTAAATGGCAACCCTACGGCTTTCTTGCTCTCTTTTGAGTGTGTCATCCCAACCCTGGCTAGGCTATTGACTTTTTCGCCGCTAGGAGCTTCCCTGTATTCGAAGAGATCTCCTCGCCGGGTAAGACATTCTACAAGTGGAGCAACGACAATCAGGTGGGCCATTGACACCAAAGGGCATTGGAGTGCTCTTTACGCAGCAAGAATGTGCGGCATTATCACAAGTCCACGGATGGCAGGTTGGCGCATTGCCCCATAGCTTGAACAAAGAGTTTGTGTGGGAACCGTCTCTGCAACCACTAGGCGCATTTCCAGTTTGGGCAGGATGCCTGTACCTGGCCTCCCGCCTAAACACGGCTGGATTTGTGTGCCTTGCGTTGAAACAAGTAGAAGGACTCCAGGTATATGCAGCTGTTTGAGTTTGGCTACCTCCCAGGCTCCCTGGTGTGACTGTAAATGCAAGATGGCCATCATTACACAGCTGTGGGATCTCAAGTTGTCGGTGGTGATGTGATTTTTGAATATGCACTAACCCTGTTTGGGATAGCTGCAAACTACTGGCTTGGTCCAAGCGAGCCGTGGGTGGAGAAGGAATTGGCCCCATCACTCGGCAGTTTGGACTGGGTTGTTTGGTAGCACTGTTCTAAAATTCACAGTATCAGTACACAAGAGATGTAGTTCCGCTCGCTTCGAGGGTTTTGTCTAATGTTTGAGAGATAGAAAGAAATCCCAATGTGACATGTTTGAGATTGGAACACCAAGGCTGCACAGTGGTTTCCTTGGACCATCTGCACCATTTTGGTGTTTTCTTGTAAGCTTCGTTGGCTCATTCCGCTTGCTGCATTCGTGGCTAGCATACCGCAGGAAAGCCACCGTGCCTTCTGCTAGGTGTACACCGAGATGGCGCAGCCGGGCCTCGTGGAAGTGGAGGTCGGCTTAGCGATTTGACCCACATGGCCTTTGGTGCTTAGCGATACCTGGGCTCTGCGGTTTAGTGGTTGTCGGGAAACATGTTGCTTATTTTTGCACATTTTGCTTATTTTGCTTATTGTGGTTTAGTGGTTGAAGTCCAAATCCACAGAACTGTTGAAATTTTGATGTCTGCTCCCCTTCCAACGTCAACCAAGCTGCAATGAGCTCTGGAACATATTCTGAATGGATCGACTTCAGGACACAGGCCGGCGGCGTCCCCATAAGGCCAACTGTGGAAGAATCCATGTGAAACCATGGTTGAAGCCACAATGTTTGGTGGTATTTACGTTGGGGAATCGAATCAGAAACCGTTGGGTGTCTGAGTTCGGTGGTGCAAGACTCGCCAATTTCACAGCCAGAGCATGGCCAGAGGAAAGCCAGTTGGAGAGGGTGGCTGTTGGCCGCCCTTCCAACGTGCGACAGGCGGCCTGTCGCCTGCTCAAGGCTTCAGACATCAACGAAGGGGCAGCATCCCAAGTGAGTGGTCAAACCGCGAAAGCGGGCGTTGGTGTGTAGCCCGGAGACTCTGGGGCATCAACCAAGTCTTGGGCATTGAGACATACCCATGGCTAAGAAGTATCGGGATCCCAAACCATTGCGCAGTGTACGGCTCGAAGAGTCCCAAAGTGTGGAAGGCATTGTGTTTTCAGATGTTCTGCCCGCATGTTGTAAGTAGGCATCCGCATGTGTATGGCAGTTTCTGGTTTGAGGATGCTTGGAGTAATTAAAGCTTAGATCACGCCTTGCATAGCATGACTCAAATTAGGATCAACTTATATATATATATATATTATAGATATGAATGTATTATATGTATATAATATATATATATATATGTATAGCGCACCCACCCGCAGGACGGCTTTCTGGTTTTCTTTGCCGGGGAGGCTCCAGCGCTGGACAGCAGCAAGTGCAGCCCTCAGGTGGTGTTGCTTGTTGGGCAGGCTCCAATCAAAATATGAGCGGCTGATCAATGACCAAAGTGATTTACATCACTGTTCCCTTTCGAATCGTAAAACGTTCCCTTTGACACATACCGCATCATCCATAGGACGCACCCTAATTTGACACATACCACATCACCCATACTCAAAGGCTGCCATGGGCTTCCGTCACGTCTCTCCTTTGAATGTTTGATTTGCACAAGAAAAGCCGCGGGCGTTCGCGAATCGGGGTTCGCTCGGAATCCTTCGAGGGGGAGACTGAGGATGGTGCCATCAGAGGAGTCGGTGCAGTCTCCTCGGAACATGGGATGGGCCCGGGGCCGAGTGAGGGCAAAGTCCGGTGTTTGTAAAGCCCCCCCGCCCCCCTCAGATGAATTGCGGGTGGTGTCAATAGGAAAACACCCTAAAAGCACACTGAGGGTGAGAGTCGGTCCTTTTCAGTCGGTCCTCTCTGCTTAGTGGTTGGTTGGAGTAGTGTTGGACCGGGATTGTTTAGAATCGGTGATATTGGTTGAGTTTTCCTGTGTACCTCGGCAGAGATTTGCTTTTTCTTTTTTCTGCCCTTGAACATCATGTTCCCTTCCTGTGGCTCGTGCCACCTGTTGGATTCGTCTAAGCTGGTTTGCTCAGAGGATATCACGAAAAGGTTGACTCTTTGCGGCCGTTGGTTTTGCTGCTTTAGGATCGGCTTAGTATTGATTTGCTATTAGTCTACAGTCTAGTGTTGGTTTGGTTGTAGTTTGAATTGGTGTTGTATTGGTTCACACGAAGTTATTGTTTGGTAGTATTGTTCTAGTATCGCCAGGGCTGTTTTTTCTTTTTTTTTCCTGTGCTCCTTACCCGTTCTTGTTCTCAGAAAAGGACAATACTGTGGTGGGAAACTGTTGACATTACCACCGATTGACTAATCGCTGACAATGATGAATGCAGCACAATGCAGCGCCCCAAATTCCACTGGCAGTTTGGTGTCTTGGACTCCCGCACAAAGAGTCTTGACTGCTTGCCATTCATTGTTAGAACCTTGGCCGAGAACATGTATGGGGATGCCAGTGCCAACCAAGATGAGGGTTAGCCTGGCCGTTGTTGTTTTGAAACACGTTTGTCTACATCTCTTGGCAGCCGAACCACACAAAGACAGCTGCATTGGGCCACGCGTGGGCACGCCAGTTTGCCACCGGATGCGCAGACTTTCGCCACTCGTTATTTCCGTCTCTGGCTATGTTTGTTCACCAAGATGGAGTCGCAGGAAAGCAGCTACGGGGCCTCCATGAGAAGGTGCCGCTTTATCTATATTCTCCAGCTTTGTTGCTGCCCTCGTTTGCCCAGAGATTGTTAGAGGCAGTACTGTTGGCAACAACCCCCCAACCGGCACCGGCCGATCGCCGGTTGAAGAGCGAGGGCTCCAGGAGCATGTCTTTCACCGCGATCAACATTGGGGGGGTCCAGGAGCGAATACGGCCGAGTAAACCAACATTATTTTTGCAAGGAGATCCTTCGTTTCCCACTTGCATGCCATCTTCGGCTACTTGCATCCTAGCTTGGGCCTCCATCACATTCCTCATGACATAGGCCCGCCAAACGGTGTTCTCTTTCGTTTGACACTACATCAAGTGTGGATCATACCATCATACCAGATACAAAGACTTTTTCTTTATTGCTTCCCTGCCAAATGCCTGTCTTCTCCCGGTTCATATGCGCAGACCTAGGTGGCACAAATCTTCGAGTCTTTCCTTATGGAATGCAATTGAGGGAGAGAGCCAGCTCGCCACAAGGGCTTACATTCTCAGATCATTAAAGCGGGCTGTGCATGGCTGTGTAAAAAATATGTTTCTGAAGGTGTCTTGGAATTAAGGACTCAAGCCCCAGGAGTGTTGCAAGGGACCGCCTTTGGTTCACCTCTTTGGAAGCAATGTGGAAGTGGACACAGGCATCTCTACCTTGTACATCTATTGGATTTTGAATTAGGGCCATTTGTTCTTTTATTGTTGCTCAACAAAAGTCCAAACACATGAAAAAAAACCTGCCATACGGGCATTTCGGCATCCTGAGGTCAAGATCGGGAAGAACATCGGGGCCAAGCAGGTTCTCTCGGATGGCCCGGTGGAGAAGGGCGGTTTCTACGGCTTTAGAGGGGAGTGGCAGCAGCAGGAGCACCGAGGCCGGCCTTCGGGCAAAACGTGGTGTCGCGCAACCGGCTCTGGTTCGCTTAGGCCTATTTGGTAGCGGATCTTTGGACTTTAGCTTTTGGGAAACTGGTGGGATTTTCCATTGGACCCACACGTTATTCACTTTTTGCAGAGTCGTTGCAGCAGCCAAGTGGTCCGCCATTTCTCAGCGGGTCTTTCCCGAGGCATCAATTGGCTCACAGACTTCAAGGAGAAGTGGCTGGTCATGGCCAAGCCCAAGAGCGCCTCACACTTGAACCTTCCACTTGCTGAATTGTCGCTATGTCCCCCTGTTGTTTGTTTGTTTGTTTGTTTGTTTGTGTTTTCTCGGGGGGGAAGTCTATCACTACTGGCTATATATATATATATAATATAGATATTTGTTTCCAGGGGACGAAAAAGCAAATGGAGGAAGCGCAGGGACTGAGCCTGTTTCGTCGAAGCAACCAAAACCCCTGAAAATGGAACCCTGCAGGATAAATTGGATGTTGAAACAAACGGAGGGATGTGGCAAGGAGCGTTCATTGCCTTTGCTAGAAAGATGCATGAATGGTGGAATTTGCAACTACTGTTGAAATCACGCTTGGTGGAGGTATGCACTGCAAACAGCACTGTGCTTGCAGTATATTTGTGCAGAGGCCGAAGGGAGGCTGTGATTCTTGTAGTGCATGCTATTTGGTGGTTGACATGTTGGCTTAGAGAAGAAAGGGAACAGGCTCTTTTGCTCCCTGCCAAACCATGGAAACCACAACTCATGAGAAGGAAGGCTTGTCGTTGGTCAAACCGTGCTTTTGACCATGTGGGCGGCGTCCACAAGTTTAAAGATTTGTTAAAAAGAAAAAAAAGCTCAAGTGATATCCCCAACAGCAAGCGGTGCTCTTTTTCGTGCTCGCACCACCCCGCAGCCCTCGCCGAACCTCGTGGAGCCCTCGCGGAACCCTGGTGGAACCTTTCCTCAGGGCCGCCCGGACCACCCCGAAGCCTATCTGGGCTGAGACCCCAAAGCTTTCAGCTGTTGGGGGAAAAAAAAGAGGTAAAAAAAAGAAGGAAAAAGCAATGCGGGTCATTTTGCTGATTTGAGGGATGGGAACTCGTTGTTCCGCGGGCACCAAGCCAGAGTCAACGTTTGTCTGCGCATTTCCTCGGAAAACAAGCGCTGCAAGGCTAACGAGCTCGCTCCTGTCTCGCTTTCTTGTTCGGGCACCTTGTTTGGCTGTTGCAACATGGCACTTGAGCCACGGCTCTCCCCTACTATCTAGCGAAACCACAGCCGAGGGAACGGGCTGGGGTTCGCTTTGCGAGGCGTGCGCCTGGGGGCGAATCGGATTTTGCTGATGTGGGAGCAGTGGCACCACCGAGACTGGACCGAGAAGGACTGCGAGGAGCTGGCCATGGCCGTGGGCAACGATGCCAACGGTCTATATGGGCATGGGTCAAAATTAACCCAGCAGCGGACCGCAGGTTTTAGTCCATGTTTCCATTTGCCAGGGCAACCCATTTTGGGGTTACCCTATTTTTGACCCACGGCCATATGAAGTATCGTCAAAGTTACTTTCGTGTTTAGTATGCAGTGTTTCATGGGATATTGTGAAAAATGCACAAAGCCATGGCAAACGATAGGGGACTTCATTTATGCCAAGACTTGGAAAACGGCTTTCGTTCCCGGACGCTCCCTTGGTATCTTCTGATGGCTTTTTGGGCGGTCAAAAGGGGTCGTTCAGTACATCCTTGGTACCAGGGGACCCTCTGGGTTTCACTCCAACTCCACAAAGAGACCCTGGTTGCATTTTTCAGGAAGCGCGGCGATTTTGGTAGATCGGCCGCGCTTCAGCCTGCGAGGAGCGAGCCGCCCCAGATGCGGTGAGCAGCTGCAAGAGCATCGCGCCTTGGCTCAAGGCGAAGAGATGAGGACGGGTCCTGGGTGGAACTGCCGCAATGCGAGCCATTTTCAGACTTTTGACCCTTTGTTGGGCAAGACATGGGTGCTGCTTTGCATGCGGTCTTTCTTAAGCCAGTCATTGATGCAAGCAACAACGGATTCTTTGCGCTTCCTGGGCGGGGTTGATCCAACGGATTTGGAACTGATGCCATATGGCTGTGTCCTGTGTCTCCTGGGAAGGAGGAAGGATTGCATCATTGCAGCCTTTTGTTCTGGGTCTAGTAGGATGCTGTGAGGGGGCGTCCATTCTCGGTGCTTGTCAAAAAAATGGTTGCCGCTTTGGTCAAATCAGCTTGCTATAGCAGGAAACGAAGCAAAAACATAACCTAGTCAAGGCAAGTGTTTGACTTTGCAGCCAAGCATTTTCAATGAACTAGATCGACTGGAATATGAATTCGCCTTGTTTGTCAACTTGACAACGATGTTGCAAGTGGTGTTGGAGAGCCCCTCAAGGGTCCAGCTTCGCCGCGGGTGCGAGAAAATGTCGAACTGGGCGCATTTGTTGGTAGAGATCAGTGATACAGAGGATTTTCCTTGTGCACGGCAGTGCGAAGCTTTCACATTTTGTGTGTTTATGTCCAACTGTTGAAGGACAAAACACACACACAAACACACACACACACACACACACACACACACACACACACACACACACGACCACCCACGCACCCACCCACCCACGCACGCACGCACGCACGCACGCACGCACGCACGCACGCACGCACGCACGCACGCACGCACGCACGCACGCACGCACGCACGCACGCACGCACGCACGCACGCACGCACGCACGCACGCACGCACGCACGCACGCACGCACGCACGCACGCACGCACGCACGCACGCACGCACGCACGCACGCACGCACGCACGCACGCACGCACGCACGCACGCACGCACGCACGCACGCACGCACGCACGCACGCACGGCACGCACGCACGCAACGCACGCACGCACGCACGCACCGCACGCACGCACGCACGCACGCAACGCGCACGCACGCACGCTACGCACCACGGCACGGGCACGGCACGGGCACGGCACGGCACGGCACGGCACGGCACGGCACGGCACGGCACGGCACGGCACGGCACGGCACGGCACGGCACGGCACGGCACGGCACGGCACGGCACGGCACGGCACGGCACGGCACGGCACGGCACGGCACGGCACGCACGGGCACGCACGGCACGCACGGCACGCACGGCACGCACGGCACGCACGGCACGCACGGCACGCACGGCACGCACGGCACGCACGCACGGCACGCACGGCACGCACGGCACGCACACGCACACGCACACGCACACGCACACGCACACGCACACGCACACACGCACACGCACACGCACACGCACACGCACACGCACACGCACACGCACACGCACACGCACACGCACACGCACACGCACACGCACACGCACACGCACACGCACACGCACACGCACACGCACACGCACACGCACACGCACACGCACACGCACACGCACACGCACACGCACACGCACACGCACACGCACACGCACACGCACACGCACACGCACACGCACACGCACACGCGCACGCGCACGCGCACGCGCACGCGCACGCGCACGCGCACGCGCACGCGCACGCGCACACACCCGCGCGCGCGCGCGCAGGACTCCGGCTACTGCTCAAGTCAGGCTTTTTGCTTTACTTGGTGCAAACGGCTTGCTTACTCATGAGTGAATAGCGTGTGCCAAACTGTGACGTCGCGATACGTTTTGACAGTACTCGTGGCTCCCACCGTGTCCGACTTGAGCCCTGAGTCAATGACAGGTTTGGGCTTCAGGCAGCATATTACTTGAACACCCGTGCTCAATCGGATATTGAAAAAGGTGGGGCATAGCTTCCCTTAAGAAGGACTGGCGCTTCAACTAGCCAGCGCCAAGTGGCATGCAATGGATTTGTTCTAAATATTTTGTACCTGGTTGAACACCCCACTACAATACAAAATCCTTTTATTCACACATTCAAGCAACAACAATGTCGCCCTTTGCGAGACAATTTGGGCGTTTTGAGCTGACAGCCGGCGAGGTCAGCTCCGGCTCCGGCGACGTGAGCTTGGAGACCTTTGTCCGCTCTGAGTTTATGGTGGTGGATGATAATGACGCCCGGCTGGGTCCAGCAAAGCACCTAGACTCTCCATGACCCTTTAAAAAGGGGTCCGTGATCCCATTATTTTGGGTAATGACCCCATTTTTTTAAGGGTCATGGAGACTCCAGGCACTTTGCCTTGGTCGGCCAGGTGGAGGGGAACTTGGTGGTGACATAGTGAGGGCCCGGCCTGCGAATGTTGATTTTTTGTTCATGCATGTTTTGATAGAGCCAATATTACAAGGTGTTTGGCACTGGGAGCTTTCTTGCAAATTGATCCCGACACAAGGTCATGGGTTGATGAGGGCATCGCGTTTCATCCCGTTTCTGTTCGGGGGGCTGCAGTCTAAAGCTTGGAACACATTGTCGAAAGTTTCATCAGGCGCATTCTGTACCAGAAGTTCCTTTGCCTTAAGTATATTTCTCAAAAGAGTGCGGTCGGGGCGCTCGAGGGGCAGAAGGTTGCCTGGACCATGGAGCTATTGTTGCGTGAGTGGTTGCCCATGGAAACCTGTTTCCCTCCCTCCAATTAACATGGAACCTGACATGGGGCTCCTTGAAGAGAGTTGTCCTTTTCACGGGACCCCCTGTAAGGGTAACCTTGCTTCTGATGGTTGGATTGTCTTTCATAGGTCGTTTGGGCCGAGACCCATGGCTGCAATCCACAAGCATCGCCTGAATTGGTCGGTGCTTTCTCGCGAAAGCTTTCGCGGGATGGGGTTCAGGAGACATCACCCGCCTTGATGTATCAATCATTTTGACCACGTGCTCAATACTTGACTGCTATTGGGTTGGATCTTTAGACTTTAACTTTTGGAATGTCAAGGAGTTTTTCACTAAACCCACAAAAAGTTAAACTTTTTGCAAAGGGTTCAACAGCAACCAAGAATACGTCCCTTCCTCGCAATGCAGAGAAGTCAAGATCCCTCTTGGAGCTGTGATGCAATGGGATTTTTGTCTGGCCCATGGCCCACGAGAATGGTAGGTCAGCGTGGTCCGGCCTCTTTGGTCCATGGAGGGTGGCATCATCACTCCCCAGGGTGACGCGCCCCAGGCGCATCCCGGGAATCCTGGAGTTCGAGTGCAGGTTAAGAGCCCGAAACGAGACCCAAATTTGTGCAAGAAGACTTCCATTTTGTTTAAGAATCTGTTTTTGTTGTTCTTCCCCCTGTTGGTTGTAAAAGGAAGCGAGCACTACTGGAAATATGTTATTATTTTTTTCCAATGGGCTTAAGCAAATGGAAGAAGAAGTTCATGCTCGTTTCTAATCAGGGTCCCCTTGCCTTTGAACTCGGGCGTTGGACATGTCTCTTTCAGACCAGCATCGGAGAGTAACTATTTGAGGTGGGGACTGCTGCAGTTGTTCCAGCTTGGAGAAGGCTAGCAACAGCTAAACGCGCATAGAAGCAGCAACTGAACGCGAGGAACACACAACTGAACTTGGCTCATCACCTGCCATTGAGGATGCCTCAATGCTGGAATGTTGAACAGTTCCCGTGGTGGGCCCTTCATTTGCTTCTTCAAGTGTTGGCAGTTTGTTCCACGCGAGAAGTATCCCACCTGTTTCAGCTAACTTGAGCCAGGATCTGATGCTATTTCAGGCTGAGGGAGAGGACTAGACGCAACACAATTTGTTCTCAGTGACACATTTGCAAGGATTGCGCAGTGACCCATGACGTGAGGAACAGGCGAGGAACAGGCGAGCCTGAGTCACCTGGGCACCTCGGGACCCGGATCTCCACAGATTTCATTGGAGCTCCTCTTTTCAGTTGCTTACCTGGGACTTTCTGCAAGCTTCTGTGCAGGTGCATGATGGCTGCGTGGCTCAGCTGAAGGATGCCTTTCGCATGTGTTCACCAATCAACAGACTTCAGGCTATTGGGATGCCACGGAGAAGGATCAGCAACTGCTGGGGAGCAAATGGATCGGGACACCACTACGAGCGACTTTACAATGCTCCGACAAAGACAGCTAGCACCGGCAAGAAACAAGTGCTACAATATATCATGAACTATCTCATTTGCCAGGCCAGACAATGACACGCGTGAAACAGCCACTTCTCCAACCCCGATGCGCCAAGGCGGTAATTACCGCAGTCCCAGTCCGCCTGAGGCCGTGATTTACACGGGCCGCACGCTGTCCATCGAGCGCTGGACCATTTGCGCGGACTCCTGCGAGCCCAAGTTGGGCACCATAGCGAAGCCCACGGAGCCTCGGCGATGAAAAGGCAAGGTTAGCAATATCCAAGAGGACATGGTTGTAGGTTTTACAAAAACGCCATGACGGATATGTGTGGGTGTGAGAATTATATTATGTGTGTATTATACAGTGTGTATATATATACATATGTATCATTTGTGTACAATCTAGAATATAATATGTAATAGTTTGTATAATATTATATATAATGATACGATATGATATGATTCAATACACAATATATATATATATATAATATGAATCTAACTATGTAAGATACTTACATATATATATATGCATACATCTATTCATGAATGTATGTTCGGGCTGTGCGAAAAGACACCATTAACCCATCAACCCATTAACACACAAACTTACATACATACATACATACATACATACATACATACCTACATACATACATACATACATACATACATACATACATACATACATACATACATACACACACACACACACACACACACACACACACACACACACACACACACACACACACACTTAATCTAGAGTTGATACGAGAGCGGAAAGCCGGAACATGAACACCCCATAGGTTGCAAAGCGGATAGTGTGGTTGAAGCGGCATAAACATGTGGCCTAGATGTTGCTGCTTGCAACTCAAAGCCTCAGCAAGAGCTGGTCCTGTGCACCTCCAGTGGGGAGTTCTAATTCGAAGCTGGGGGTTGAAAGTAAGCCGAGGCTTGGCCTCATTTTGTCAGGTATCAGGTGAGCATAGCAGCAAAAGTGAATCCAACTGCACGTTGAAGTCAGCTAGAGGGCTGAGAAGAAAGCTGTTCTGTTCGGCTTGAATTTTGTAGCTTGTGCGTTTCTTCACACAATCTGCAGGCACAGTCCCTCGTTTGGTTCTGCCACAATGTGGCAGGCGGCGGCGGGCGGGGGGGTGGGGGGCTGGAATCCGGGTTGCGGTCATGTTGTTTTCAGCTGGGTTTCTTTCGTCCTTAGGACGACCCCTGCTTTGAGCCCTACCCAGCTGCTCCGTTCAAGTGCATGGACGGCGTGGATGCTGGGGGCGGCAAGGGTTACGGCCCCACCACCTGCCCCAGTGGTGAGGAGTGCCGGAAGGCCCTGTGCTATGAGGCAAGGTGTGGGGGCCGGAGGTTGTGGGAGATGTCGCATTTGACTTCTGAAAGGTGATCAGATCATGGAGCTGATCTCCTTTTTCAATCAGTGATCCTGGGACCTCTTCTTTCAAGCACCTAATTGATGGCATTCTGAATTGCTCAAACTTTGTTTGAGTCTTGTCTAAAACATTGAAGGCGTGTGTTCTGAAATGCGAAGAAGCCAATGTACATTGTTTGAGTAGATTTATCTCAAAAGACATCGCAGCTCCACGGTATCTACGCCTTTGTGGCAAGGTCCGATCAGGAATTTCATTCTTGGCGAATGAGGTGCCCCACTTCTGCGACTCCACCAGGCAGTATTGCCCAAAGACCTGCGGTGTGTGCTCCGAAGCAGATGACGAGGAAGTCACGCCCGAGTACAAGGCATTAGTCATCGGTCGGTCATCGGTCGAGATTTGATTGAAAAGTGGGGGAGAGGCTGAAGAGTCATGATTCCTTTAAAGCAGCACTTAGGACTATTGTTTGTGCAAATGGGTTGTGCTACCCGGTTTAGTCTGCGTTATGAGGCCACATTCACCAAAATTATGTTGGTTTTGTTCCAGCGCTGAGATTCTGAGTTGCGTCCATGATGTTTCCCTTGATCACTCCCAGTGCGCAAGTCAGTGTCGCACGACTTTTCGAATTCGAAGGAACCCCTACAACTCAGGCCCCTTGATAAGTCAATGGAGTGAGCTTCATATGGGTACGGATCAAAATTAAACCACCTGGGGACCGCAGGTTTTAGTCCTTGGTTCCATTTTCCAGACTTCCATTTTGGGTACCTATTTTTGACCCACACCCATATCTAACGTCACAATGGCTCACAATTATCCTGCTGCGGGGAGTGCTTGCCGATAGGCGGCGCCGAACCGACCTGAGGGGCTGCAAAACACGGGTAGCAAAAGGTATGCAAAAGGTTTGGATCCGAAGAAAGATCCGCTGGTTGCAACAAGGCGACGTGGACCAGGGCCTCCGAAATTCGTTGCAGCCTCAATCCTATCAAGAGACAGTGAAAGCTGCGACGATCCCTTTGTAAACACGAGAGGAGTTGGGCGCATGAAGCCAGTCAGCAACTGCTGGGGCCCGCAAAGAGGCCATTGGAGTTGGGGGCAACTGGCCTTGCACTCAACTGTGTTTGGGTTTCTTGTATTTTTCCATTGACCTATTGGACGACTTTGCAGGGACAGATTGGTGTCAGCCTCCCATGCAAGCCTTCTATCAGAGCCAGGAATGCCTGCATTTCACCACACCTTGCCCTCCTATTTATCCTGACATGCCTACATGATCCCACCCCACCCCACCCCACCCCACCCCACCCCCACCCCACCCCCACTGCCCCCACCCCCACCCCCACCCCCACCCCCACCCCCACCCCCACCCCCACCCCACCCCATGGTTGTTGTTGTTGGGAAACATTTTACATTTTTGCTTATTGTGGTTTAGTGGGAAATCCCCGCTTAACTGCTAAAATTTATTTTTTTGCTCCCCTTCCAACGCCAACCAAGGCGGGACCCACCCCCACCCCGCTGCAGAAGACGAGGCCAAGGTGGACTTCCTGAACAGCTGCCACCTGGGCAGCCGTACCTTCGGCCTGCCACCGCCAGCTGCGGCCTGCGTCGACAGCGGCATGGCGCCCTTTATGATGGGCGGCAGGCTCCATGGCTCGGGAAAAGTTTGGTGCGGCGCCCGGTCGCATGGGCGACGTTTTGGAGGGAAGCGGAAAATCGGCCATGCCGGAATGTCCCCTGGTGCCTTCTACGGATGTACTGAACGACCCCTTTTGACCCCCCAAAAGCCATCCTCAGAAGGTTCTTGGACCCTCTGGGCATCTGTTGGGCCCCTGCTTTGGTCCAAAGTTTTGGTTCCGTGGACTTCTGAAATTTCAAATGCAGGTTGCTGCTGTTTGCTGCCATTTGTGTTATGCTCCCGGCATGACACTTGTTTTAAGTTTGGTGTGTTGTCATCATGATTCATTCTGTCATCCAAGTCTCCAGCCAAGCCTCTCGGGGGCTCTTCTTTTTGAACAGACAACGTTTCCAAAGACAGCGGCTGCGAGGCTGCGAGGTTCCCTTCTAGCCTTTCGGAAAGCAGAGAAAAGCAACTTAGAGTCAGAGAGATGCTTTGGCCCGGTTGAAGTTGGCGATGAGGAAGAACCAACATCGAAGTGTAAGATATGTTAACACATGGGACCTGTCAAAACGAGACCGGACAACAGACTTCGAGTCTTCGAGTTGCTCCTTCGCCCCCCGCCCCACCGATTTCACAGGGCGACAAACTCGAATCACGGCCGTTGGATTCCTGCCGAGTGTGAGTTACAAATGACAATTCGTTGTACGTCATATTCTTGCCGGTGCTCAGTAGGGAATGTGGGAAAGAACCCAGGGGTCTGAAAGCAAACCATACGGGATGGTTTATAGGGGTCATTCCCTCATTCCCTGCTAAGCACCCAGCAAGTAGTTTGTATCGTCTTCGTAATTGTGTGCGTGTGTGTGTGTGTGTGTTGATATTGTTTATGTGCCTTTGTTTCTTTGCCCATCTGGATTTTGAGCATCTAAGATAGAAATCACTATCAGCTAGCCATCTGTGTAAGAATGAGGTTGCCACGAGATTCGAACATGACATGACCTAAGCGGGCAACCAACCAACGGTTGCAATCCAGCAACCAACCGACCAGCCAACCGACCAATCGACCAACCGACCAACCGACCAACCAACCAACCCAACCACCCAATGGTTGCAATCCAGCCCGTGCATCACCGAAGGGACTTCCGGTTCACCAAAAGGCGTCGAGCTGAGGCAACTGTCCTGCGAGGAGGCGAAGGCCGAGTGCAATCGGCCCACGGTTACGGAGGAGGGGATGCAAAAATGGAGGGCTGAATTGGAACCGTTGGTTTGGTTGGTTTGGTTGGTTGGTCGGCATGGTTTGGTTGGTTTGGTCGGTTTGGTTGGTTGGTTTGGTTGGTTTGGTTGGTTTGGTTTCGTCGGTTTGGTTGGTTTGGTTGGTTGGTTTGGTCGGTTTGGTTGGTTTGGTTGGTTGGTTGGTTTGGTTGGTTGGTTTGGTCGGTTTGGTTGGTTTGGTTGGTTTGGTTGGTTGGTTGGCTTGGTTTGGTTGGTTTGGTTGGTTTGGTTGGTTGGTTTGGTCGGTTTGGTTTGGTTGGTTTGGTTGGTTGGTTGGCTTGGGTTGGTTGGTTGGTTGGTTTGGTTGGTTGGTCGGTTGGTTGGTTTGGTTGGTTTGGTTGGTTGGTTTGGTTGGTTGGCTTGGTTTAGTTGGTTTGGTTGGTTTGGTTGATTTGGTTGGTTGGTTTGGTTGGTTTGGTTGGTTGGTTTGGTCGGTTTGGTTGGTTTGGTTGGTTGGTTGGCTTGGCTTGGTTGGTTTGGTCGGTCTGGTTGGTTTGGTTGGTTTGGTTGGTTGGTTTGGTCGGTTTGGTTGGTTGGTTGGCTTGGTTTGGTTGGTTTGGTTGGCTTGGTTGGTTGGTTTGGTTGGTTGGTTTGGTCGGTTTGGTTGGTTTGGTTGGTTGGTTGGCTTGGCTTGGTTGGTTTGGTCGGTTTGTTTGGTTTGGTTGGTTGGTTGGCTTGGTTTGGTTCGTTTGGTTGGTTGGTTTGGTCGGCTTGGTTGGTTTGGTTGGTTGGTTGGCTTGGTTTGGTTGGCTTGGTTGGTTTGGTTGGTTGGTTGGCTTAGTTGTGTTGGTTTGGTTGGTTTGGTTGGTTGGTTTGGTTGGTTTGGTTGGTTGGTTTGGTCGGTTTGGTTGGTTTGGTTGGTTGGTTGGCTTGGCTTGTTTGGTTTGGTCGGTTTGGTTGGTTTGGTTTGTTTGGTTGGTTGGTTTGGTCGGTTTGGTTGGTTTGGTTGGTTGGTTGGCTTGGTTTGGTTGATTTGGTTGGTTTGGTTGGTTGGTTTGGTCGGTTTGCTTGGTTTGGTTGGCTGGTTGGCTTGGTTTGGTTGGTTTGGTTGGTTTGGTTTGGTCGGTTTGGTTGGTTTGGTTGGTTGGTTGGCTTGGTTTGGTTGGTTTGGTTGGTTTGGTTGGTTGGTTTGGTCGGTTTGGTTGGTTTGGTTGGTTGGTTGGCTTGGCTGGTTTGGTTGGTTTGGTCGGTTTGGTTGGTTTGGTTGGTTGGTTGGCTTGGTTTGGTTGGCTTGGTTGGTTTGGTTTGTTGGTTGGCTTGTTTTGGTTGGTTTGGTTGGTTTGGTTGGTTGGTTTGGTTGGTTTGGTTGGTTGGTCGGTTTGGTTGGTTTGGTTGGTTGTTTGGCTTGGCTTGGTTGGTTTGGTCGGTTTGGTTGGTTGGTTTGGTCGGTTTGGTTGGTTTGGTTGGTTGGTTGGCTTGGCTTGGTTGGTTTGGTCGGTTTGGTTGGTTTGGTTGGTTTGGTTGGTTGGTTTGGTCGGTTTGGTGGTTTTGGTTGGTTGGTTGGCTTGGTTTGGTTGGTTTAGTTGGTTTGGTTGGTTGGTCGGTTTGTTGGTTTGGTTGGTTGGTTGGCTTGGTTGGGTTGGTTTGGTTGGTTTGGTTGGTTGGTTTGGTCGGTTTGGTTGGTTTGGTTGGTTGGTTGGCTTGGTTTGGTTGGTTTGGTTGGTTTGGTTGGTTGGTTTGGTCTGTTTGGTTGGTTTGGTTGGTTGGTCGGCTTGGCTGGTTTGGTTGGTTTGGTCGGTTTGGTTGGTTTGGTTGGTTGGTTGGCTTGGTTTGGTTGGTTGGCTTGGCTGGTTTGGTTGGTTTGGTCGGTTTGGTTGGTTGGCTGGCTTGGTTTGGTTGGCTTGGTTGGTTTGGTTGGTTGGTTTGGTCGGTTTGGTTGGTTTGGTTGGTTGGCTTGGTTTGGTTGGCTTGGTTGGTTTGGTTGGTTGGTTTGGTTGGTTTGGATTTGCTAGGTCTGGTTGTTTGGTTGGTAGGTCCGTTCATTGGTTGCTCCGCCATGGAGCTCCGAAACGAAGGGAGAGAATCCTGCCACTTGCGAACTCTTACAATCCAGAAGGGCTCCGAAACTGAAATGGACACATTTGACGATGTGAACGCACTGAAAAAGGTGACCTTCCGCGGGGTGGGAATGAACCGGAAGGGAATTTCCCTGAAAGGAAACCAAATCGGGGATGGTTTTTTCTTGGGGTCATCCAACTCATCTCTCCTGCCTATCGAACCGATCGCCAGACATCTCGTAGGACGGGAAGGCGGACGACACGGCGGAGCGCATGGCCGCGACTTGCGCGAAGACCTGTGGGGCCTGCGGGACCACCACCACGCCCCCCAGCACCACTGCGCCCGTGTACGAGTGCACGGACGGCACCATGAGCAACGGCGAGCCAGGAGAGAAGAAATGTCCAAAAGCACAGGAAAAGGGGGTGCAGGAACAGGGGGGTCTTTTTGCCAACTTTTGTGGGGAAAAATGATCGGCTCGTAGTGAAGGATTCCTTTTTGAGGGGGTTACCAATTTTCTCACAAACGGTGGCAAAAGACATCCCTGGGGAAGGGACAGTTCACCCAAGACCATTCCAGTCGAACTGCGTACTCACCTCACACCTCTACCAAAACTGCGGGCTCCGGACAGCAACCTGTCTAGTTGATTTGCTTGGTTGACTTGAATGTTCGTGTATGATCCTCTGAAGGGATCTTGCACAGGCCTTGTAATGTCAGGAGACGATTAGTAAACCCCCCCCGATTAAAGGTTCCCCCTTTTCCCCCCAGATTCTCAAAAATACTAAAGTAAAGTGCCAACAAGGTTTCCCCAAAAAAAAACCTACCCAATTATTTTTGGGCCCTCCCCAAACCTCCCCTGATTTAAAGGTATCCCTTTGCAGCCCCCAAGCCAACAAAAACCTGCCAGAAAAGGTGCTTTCCTTCTTGCTTAGTGTTTGCTTAGTCTGTGCTTAAACCCATAAATACTAAGTCACTATTGAACCCCTCAAGTTTTTCCCAAACATGTGCTTCCCCCGAAATGCATTTTTCTTTATTAAAGTTTGTTTAAAATGACAAGGTTTTCAAGCTACAAAGGGGACGCCCCTTGAAGGCCAGTCCCCCCTCATTAACAGGAAACGTGTCCGCGATTAATCAGGGCCCTTTTGGGCTCAAAACCAAAAAACTGTGCTGTTGCCTGTGAAAGTCCTACTGCCCCGAAGGGACCAGAAGTAAGAGGACCAGGACCGAAGGGGCTCCAGAGTAATCAGGGGGGTCCTCCCAAAAATCTCAATTTTTGGGACTTGTCGACCTGGGGGGGGGGAGGGGGGGGGTTTACTAATCAGTTGTCACCATTAAGAAGATGCTGTCGTTTTGTTTCACAGTATTATCATACAGTTCCTCTCCAAGAGCTGTCACGCATGAGCTTCCAGCAAAGAAAACCTGCGCAAGGACCCCTTACGACGTCTTGCATCTAGATCTTGCAGACTGTTCATCGAGATCCTCTCAAGACACCTTATCCACAGATCCTTTTTGGAGATTCCGCAAGAGATCTCCTCACGAGCCCCTTCAAGATGTCCTCTCGCGCAGAACTATTTAGATCCTCTCTAAGAGCTGTCGCTCATGATGCGTCGAGATCCTCCCAAGAAAGCACATCGCACACAGGTCCTTGTTCAAGATCGCGAGGAGAACTCTGAGCGCCTTCCAAGAATTCACCTTTCATGTGTAGATCAGAGGTGAAGATTCCTCCAAAGAGACCTTGCACAGGACCATGTAAAACGGATTTTGCAAAGGTCGTCCACAAGATGTCCAAGCAAACCCTGCTTAGAAGCTGTTGCGCATTTTTGTTTAGCAAGAGGTATTGCAGGACTTTTCATGGACCTTGTAGAGAGGTCGTGCAAACAGATTTTGTCGAGAACCGTCTATCGAGATCTTCCCGAGAGAGCTTGAAGCACAAAACAAAGTTAGAGAACCTTCTCCGTGGTTTTGGTCTCCGATTCACACTGTTTGGGGTCCCTTGCAACTTGAGGCGGCTTGAATTTGATGATTGTGTTTGAATTGGGCTGCTTTTACAGGCAATTGTTGGCTCTTCAATCATGCATGAGCCCGTGAAACCTTGAATTTCTCAGCGAATGCGTTTCAGTAGTTTCTTTCAGCGCTGCGCAGGCCCTGCCAACGATGGCTCCAGCGGCTCCAGCGGTCCAAGCACTACGGATGACGGATGGGGCAGCGGCTTCATGATTAACTTGGCAGCTCCTGCTAAGCTCACAGGCATGTGGGCCCTTCTTTTTGCAGTGGCATTATTTTGAGCGGATAATGATACGACAATGCCTTGCCGGTTCTGCACAAAGAAGTCTGGATGGCAAACGCCAGCCTGAACAACTGGCGAAAGAGCACAAGGGCATTCCCAAAAAGCGATGAAATTCCAGAGGCAATTATGCCCAGGTTGACCTATGTTTAGTTTCTGCACTCTTGGGGGGCGTTCATCTATTTTCACCAAAAGCGGTCCATCAAGTGGCAAAGCCTGGTCGTGCATCTGGTGCTTTAGTCGAGGGTAGTTTCCAGCTTCTGATCGCAGACCCTGCATCGCAGCTCAGACATGAGCCCTCCTGACAATTTTCCCAGGAGTTCTTCCGAAAGGAAGGTCGCCTGTGTCGCGAGGGGCGTTCCAGGCAAGTTAGTTGCCTTCTAATGAAGAAGACCGTGTTCGCTTATTTGGCAGGTTGGATCTTCCACCTCAGATTGCTGAGTGATGGTTTCGATTCGAACTGCTACGATGGCGCATGGGGAAGCAAAACAGTTGCGAGCAAGAGCGAAGTTACCTGGAATGACAGCATTGCCATGCAAGGTTTTGATGCAAGGTGGACCATTTCGGGCATGCTCCGGATTGTTGCGCTGAGTTGCGCTTCACAGCACGATTATTCGCGGCACTGTTGTTCCTGCCAACCTGAACCCATTGGATTCTTCGAATTACATACCTTGAGTGGGCAAACTGGTTTGAACAGCTTGGCGAGCACGCCTCTAATGGACTGTTGCTACCTCGGTCTTTTGTGCTCCCCTCCTTATGGCATGACTACTTAAGACTGTAAAAGTGAAAGAAGAGCTGGTACCCTCCCTCCAATATTGCATTTGTGGGAGGGTACCTGGAAGATGTTTTTTTCTTGAGGTACCCTGTGTCAGTTGCCATGGCAACGTGGGAGGGAGGGTCAATTGCCAATTTGCTCGAACAAAATCAAGGTGCGCGTTTCGGACCGAAGGAGCCACACCCACGTACATATTGAGCTGACTGAAATCGGTAGGCTAAGACCCCGGGTCGAATGGAGGCTCACGGCAGGAAAATTTGCTGCCACGCGCGGTGATAAATGTTTGATTGGTCGGCATTCTTTTTGAACTATGCGCACTAGAAGAACACCACAATCAACACAATGCAAGCAAAAAGGGTAATAGTTTAATCATCCTTGGAGGTATCAGTGCGCCTGGCTAAAGATGCGGGGCCAGTCAAGGACAATTAGGTTTATAGTGCTATGCATGGCACTTTGAGCGCACCAGAAGTTACGCTCATGCATCCTGCTGAGCATGTTGCTTTTGCGGAGGGCACGTATTGTTTGGCACCTGTCACCGTGACCGTCCCTTGCCATGGCAATGGATGTGCCTCTTCATCCCAGTGTAAGGCTGGACAGGCAACCTCTTCATCCCAGTGTGAGGCTGGACGGGGCAATTGGGGGGCTTGGGAAGCAACGAAGTATGGCCGGACTGTTCAAAGGTAATCCTTGATCAGCCTTAATCCTTATCCCTGGGTCCCCTTTGGATTGGCTTCATTGTAGGGATTGTGCAAAAACGGCCTGGACACGAAACCCACCACCGAAGAAAGGGAAGGTCTAAGACCAAGGTCACTACCCCGCAACCACAACCCCCAAAACACCCGCTCGTTGTGTTTTGGGGGTTCCTTCAAGGGTCTGTTTTGTCCCTTTTACAATGAACCAACAAGCACGGGGCCTTTTATTTGCCGTAAACAAATACCAACCCTGGGGGGCCCTTTAAAAGGGACCAACAAACACGGGGCGTTTTCTTTGCCGTAAAACCCTCGGGGCCATTTTTGTGAGGCACTTGCCGCCGCACGTGCTCCGCTCGCCGCCCAAAGTCTCCGCGGCGACGGTGGCCACGGCCGCTGCCTGCGCGAGGTGGGCGAGAGCGACACGGACAATGCAGCTCCTCGCTTCCGAAGGTCCGTTTTCGGACTTGAAGCTTGTTATAATGATAATAATGATAATAAATATGTTTGGACGTGATTATTCAACTGTTGTAATAATGAGAACAATAATAGGAGTAATAATGATCATCATAAAAAGTAAATTGTGGTGGACACAGCGTGTAAAACGTTTGGTTGCGTTGTTTGGCCCATCCACTCCGGAATTTGAGGCTGCCGGCCACGCGGGGACTCCATGCGCGAGCTGCACGAGTGGCCAGACGCTGCGAGTGGCCGGCAGGCGGGGTCAAGAGCTACTGGTAGGCAAGGTGACGGATGAAAGGGGTAGACAACGTGGGAGACGTGTTGCTGTTTGGGTCAGGGTTAATACGTTTGGCAGCTTGCAAAACAGCAGGAGCTTGTAAGACTTTTGCGGGGTCTCATAGTTCAGCCCTTGGAAGCATTTGGAGCAACTAACCACAGAGTAAGGCTGCAGTCTGGCCCAAATCCTTGGGCATGGACTGCTAGGAGCTTCACGCTACTTTGATTGAAACGGACCACGAGTCACACTGTTCGGGGATAACTCAAGGCACCTAGTCATAGCCGTAGCCTATGTGTATTCGGACAGATCTTATGGAGACAGCACGCATTTTGCCGTGCAAGGCTACCCTGACAAGTTGCCAAACCCGCTAGAGTGTTGTTGAACAATTGCTTGAGCATAAAGTTTAACACATCCACCAAACCAGTGTCAAGGACTCAAGGACCGCTAAGGGGAACTATGGGCTATGGGGAGGGGGGCTATATCCCTTATTAATCCCGCAATAACGCCTTTAGCAGGGCTTATCCTGGGCCTATCCAGGGATAGCCCCCCCCAAACCCTACATACACTTTCATGATGATGTGTGTGTGGCTCAAATAAATGTACTAAAACGACACCTTGGTAAAAGTAACTAAACACTAAAGCCTGCGTAACCCAATCTCTTTGTTTTTGAGCCACACCCATGTGTGTAATCAACCCAAATGGCCAAGACTCTTGGCGAGTGTTTTTCGCAGGCGCGGGACCCGACGTGCCTGGCTGCGGCATGGTGTCTGCTGGCGGGGTGGACCCTGACAGGCCAAAGGTGAACCAGGCAAGGGGAAGCCACCCTGTCGCATTTCGAGTGTGCATGATCGGACTTCTGACCTTTCGGCCCTGGTCGGGTGCCTCAAGACACAAGGGAGGTTTGGAGTTTTGGTGGGCTCCAGGCAGTCAGGTTTTGGGATGTCTGCCGGTTGAATACACTGGACAACAATCAACGTCCGTGTTGACAAGCGTCCAACTCACAAACCGAAAACGGCCCGCAACCCCGGCACCATTGGCTCAAAGCCGCTTCGACAGCTCTCTATGCTCGTAGTCTTTCGGCCAGGGCCTCATCCATGTCAAGATGTTCCGCACGCCAAGTTTCGGCCGACCATGTCTAGACGTGCTCAGTTCGTCCGAGGCCAACCTTTTCAGCACGCGGTGTCCCATTGTCCCTTTGAGGCCCAGTTTTTAGTCACGGGACTAAGACAAAATATTTAGTTGATCATGTCTTTCAGGTTGCCTATTTTGTTGTCTGATAAATTAAGGCGCTATGACAATCAATCGCATGCAAGCGGGAATGAGCTCACAATGATTCGTGTGGCCTGACTCACCTTATTCAAGATCGCATCTTGGCCATGGCACACCTCTGGGCATTCGTGCTGCACATTCTGAACTTCAGTTCACCAACAGTGGGCGGGTCAAGCATACATTCATCAGGGTGCTTCTTCTTGGACCCTGATCGTATTGAGCGCCACATTTCCAAGAGGGCTACAAGGGTTCATGATTTTGATCAACCTCCAATGAGGTCTTCGTGCAGTGTTGCAGGATGCCTGCTATGTGGCCAAGCTTCCGGATGGACGCTTGCAGGATGGGGGATTTGTCGAAGTGATTTCGGTCACGTGTTGGTCCTTCAGACCTTTTGCCATGCCAGACACCTACAAGGGTTGTGACTTACCGTGTCACACGTGGGGATTGGCTTTTCGCATGGGGTCCACCAATGGTCAGCACGTGCCAATGTCATGTGGGCTTCTGGTGAACTGGAGTTTGAAGCATCGCAACGTGTGCGCCATTGCTGCACCCGCAACTGGGAGCTTGATATCATTGGAGGGAAATATGGAGGGAAACAGCGATACATCCTGATGCAGTACGTTGAATGGACGTGAGTGGATAGCTCGCGAGCAAGAACTTGTCCTGACTCACAAGGCAGCTTATACGACTGATGGCTTGTTCCCGTGGTTGTGGGTAGGAGAGGACAAGGTTAACATCTAGCTTTACATGTCATTTTTCCCAGCTGCTGTCGGATTTCCTCGAATGATGCCTCTTTGTATCATTCTTCCTCCTCTGTCTGCATAGCTTTGCTTTGCCAAGTTGCAGAGAAAGAAAATGAACACCTACGCATGTTGTTACATCATCTGCGAAACAGAACCATTGATTCGTCGGCCATCATCATGTGTTTAGATCATCCAGGTTGCATGTCTTGATACGGCCGGGCAAGAATTCGCATTGGCACGGGGCCACTCTGTAGTTTGGCCTTCAGAGAAGGGTGTTGAACCAGTGAAGTTGACACTGATACACGTGATCGGGTAAGTGCTTTGAAAAGCAGCAGCACACATTCGATGGCTTTTGGTTGGCTGACTGATCTAGATACAAGGGATGGCGCAAAAGCGCTTATGGTCAAGAAGATGTGTCGCTTTGAGGTGTGAACACAAGTGTGCTTTTATGTGCAGTCGGGCGTATTCGTGTGCTTGTGTGTGTGTGTCCATGCGTGGTGCGTGTATGCGTGCTCTGTGTGTGTGTGTCGCCCTGTTTGTTTGTTTGTCTGTCTGTTTGTCCTGTCTGTCTGTCTGGCTGGCTGGCTGGCTGTCTGTCTGACTGACTGTCTGTCCGTCCGTCCGTCTGTCTGTCTGTCTGTGTTTTCTTTGTCTGTCTGTTTGTGTGTTTGTGTGCTGTGTTTGTATGTGTGTTTTTGAGTGTTATGTGACTTGTGTGTTTGATTGTTTGTGTGTTTGTTGATTTGATAATCTTGTGTGTGTGTGCCTGTGTGTTTGTCTGTGCGTGTGTGTGTGTGTGTTTGTGTGTGTGCTGTGAGAGTGTGTGTGTGTGTGCCTTTGTGGGTGTCTCTCTGTGTGTGTGTGTGTGTCGGTGAGTGAGTGAGTGTGTGTGTGTGTTTGTCTTTGTGTGTGACCGTATTTGTGTGCGTGGGTGTGTGGTGTCTCTCTCTCTCTCTTTCTTCTCTCTCTCTCTCTCTTTCTCTTCATGTGCTGTATACATTTGTAGATATATATATATATATATATACACATATATTTGTATATCTACAATACACTTGGTTTCACGGCATTGCTGTGCCTTAGCCTGTGCAAGCTCTCCGAGGTGTGAATGGCTTTTCGTCCGCTTGCGACAGGCCATGGTGCTTGACGGCCATGGCAAGAAGGGCCACGTCGTGGCCGGCGCGCTGAAGGCGCCCTATGTCATGGCTGCGGGACTCTGATTCGAAAAATCGGAGGACCATTTTTTGTTTTTCCCCGTTAGGATTCCCAAATTACATCTCGGCCCTTCTCAAAAAGCCATTCAAAAAGAGAAATGTTTTTCCAGCGGCCGGGCTTGTGTTTGTTGTGTTGGCTGTTGCTGCTGCTAGCTTTTGCTGTTGCTGCTGCTGCTGCTGCTGCTGCTGCTGCTGCTGCTGCTGCTGCTGCTGCTGCTGCTGCTGCTGCTGCTGCTGCTGCTGCTGCTGCTGCTGGGTATGTGGATCCCTGAAATGCGTTTGTTCCTTCAGAGCGAGGATCCAAGCAAACAAAGAACTGTGAACGTCTACTTTTTTTGGTTACTTTGGCCGCCCCCACAGGAGAACAGCCGTAGGTACGAACAAAACAAAATCATCACCTTTGGATAATTACCCCCAAATGTTCAACCCAAAACAAGGGCTACCCTCCCCAATCAACATGAAAGGTTTGGACCATTTGCCTTTTAAAGGGAACCTCCCCGAAAGTCAGGCTCCATGTTACTGTAATTGGTGGGAGGGTATGACTTTGAGTAGAGGGCATCATTTTTTTGCCGGCTATTCCCCCTTCGACTTCAGCCCGAATGTATCAAATCCTTTCTCTCGATATCGTCATTGCTGTTAGTTATAAACATAGTGGTTAGTATAATATAATCTTCTATATGTTTCAACTATGATTTGGGGAGCCATTGGCAATATAGAGAATCCACCTGGGCCTGAGGGGCGCTCCACCCATCCAGGCGCTGCTCCCCGCGCTCGTGGCGGAAGGCGGCGACCTGAGCGCCGCCTTCCGCGGCAGCGACGCCGCGCTGCGCGCGGCGGGGCTGGGGCGGCCCGCCTACGCCTCAGGCGGGGGATTGGCGGCTGGGAACGTGGCTGCTGGAGGCCACCAGACTTTGGATCGCATGATTTCCTCACACTTGGAGGTCATCACACGTATGGATTGTTTCAGAAAGGGGAATCCAAGTAAATGCCGGGAGGTGCGGTGAGGTTTGACCTGGACGCAGCCAGACTTTGGATGTCTCCATCATGTCCTTGCCACTGAAGCGCATCCCACTTATCCAAGTGACTGGAGTGAATTGGCTTTCAGAACGCGGGAATTTGTGCAAGCAAGCTGGTTCACGGGAAATCTCAAAGGTAGCCAAGGTTGGGAATGACTTGCGAATGTGAGCACCTGGTTCAAAGGTCAAACCCTTTACTCTAACTAGGTGCAGAAAAACAACAAATATGTTGCTCAGCGCTTGAGTTAGACGAAGCAGATGCACGTTTGCTTTGGCTTTGAATCAAATATCTTGTCAGTCCAGTGGAGGTTAATCGTTTTCACCCCGTGGTTCTTGCTGGTTCTCATGAGTTCTGATTCGGGAATGTTAAAGTGGCCGACTTGCACGTCCCATGAATCGTTGGAAGCTTCAGGCCTGTTCAGGAATGTGCGAGCTGCGAATGAATGTTACAGATCGCAAACTGAGGCCATCCAACCACTATGCAACATTTACACGTGCCAACCAACTTATTTTACTTCTAGGATCTTTTGGATGTGCTGAGCTTCAGTTCCTGTTGGATTCAGTGGTTGCGCGGAGTACGCCGTAGGCGTATGACAAGTGAATGATGTCCCTGAGTTTCCTTTGCGGGAGCGCGTGGTATAGATGCCCATGTACCGTTCTGGCAGGGTCAAGTCGGGCCAGCCCTGCACTGCAGAATCGTATGGTCGAACCCTACAGCTTGCAGCGGCCGCCGATGGTCCCCAGCAGTTTGGAAGACTTGGTTCCATTTACAGAGGCCAATTGAGGAGCTTTCATGTTAGTCTGAGGGAGTGTAGCTGCTAGTTGAACCACTCGGCCACGTTCCGCGGTCAACTGCCAGGTGCCGCGGCCATTGCGGCGGTGATCCGGCAAGGTGAGCGGAAGGGGTGGGGGATGGCCACGCAGAAAAAGGGCCAAGTGGCAAACGGGAGGCCTGGGAAGAATGAGAAAAATATTGCATAAGGCGCGGGTGTTGCATGACCATTCTAAGCCACACCTCCCCATTCTGAAGAGCTAACCCAAAAAATCCCCCAAAATGGATGCAAAAGCACTTGCCATCGAAGCAGTCCACCCAAGCAAGGCTATGTTTGCAGCTTCGCCGGAGTGATCGCAAGCGTGGAGGTCCCTCCCTTCAGGATGGTTCAGCAGGGGCTTATTCAGACACACTGTCAAGGCACTCGCTTTTCATCGGGACAAGGCAGGCAAGCCGAGAAGGGGGGAATGAACGCGAGTTCGCTGTCCTCCATTTCAACCGCCAGGGTCCCCGGAGTTTCCGAAAGCAAACTGCCAGACTTCGAACACTGCGCTTGGATAGGTGGGAGCCAGCCAAGAGATCAGCGACCCTTGGTGGTACAAGCATGCTGAGAAGCAGCTATGGTTTGGCTGCCAGCGACCAAGTCATCTTTCGGAGATGTTGATTTCCATGTGGTTGTCTCTTTCTTTAGGGAACCCCTCCAAACTACGCGCCAAAATCGTGGTTGTCCTTGTGGTTTCCCTTTAAAACCCACCAAAAAGATGGCTCTAACCCGCCAAAAAGGGCTTGGGGAACATAGCGGTGTCCCTGTTGGTGTCCCTTCCAAACCCACCAAAAAAGGACCGGAAGTGCTTCGAATGCCCTCGCCCGCAAGCGAGCTCAGGTGAGGCCGCCTCTCCCTGGGAGGTACAGGTGGCCTGCTCCGGCGACTGCAGGGCCTGGCTGCTGGAGAAGCTGGACGGCAGGCGCGGGGAGCGCGGGGAGTGCGGGGGTCGCATGCGGGGTTTGAGAGGTGTCATGTTTTATGATGTGTCATGATGTATCATGTTGTATCATGATTGTGTGTTTTAATTGGCTCAGAGATCAGCGCAAAGGTTTGCAGACCTGGGCTCGTTTCAAGTCTGGGTCCTGGAGTCGCCCTTCTGCCACAAAAGCGTTCAACTGGCTAAGTGTCCAAGGTAGGAACCCAACAATCTTGGCATCATACGGGTTTTCCTTAGAACCTGCACCAAAATTGGCTTTTGATTTCTTGAATATGACATCAAGGCGGTCAGCCTCCCACCAATCAACGAGCTTGACGAAACAGGGAGGATGGTTTGGGCCATTTCCGTAGAGGGACCCCCGAACGTCAGGTTCCATGTGAATTGATGGGTACATCAAACTCAAAGGATATGTCGCTCTAGTTGATAGTGAGATAGGCAGGGAATGAGAAATGGAATGATCCTTACAACCCATCCCCTATGGGTTCTAGGGCCCCCAGTAGTGCCCTGTTACCCTTTTTGGGGGAGGGTTCCCCTACTAAAATAGACTACCTAAAAAAGGTCGGTACCGACTTATTCTACCCTCTCTACTGGAGGACCTAGGTTTGTTTTTGGGGCATCCCTGGTTTCCCGCATTCCCTGCCTATCGCAGCACATAAAACGTGGGCTCCGGAGCCAGGTGGCAGGGCCGGGCCGCCTCTGAGCCCAGCAGTTGCGAGGCGATAGCTGAGAAGCAGCGAATCGAGGCGCGGGGGGGACCTTGAGGTGTGCGGTTCTGGCACTCGAGTTCCGTTTCAGACTTGGTACTTAATGGGTTTGGACCATGGTTTGTGGTAAACAACAAGCTCACTTTTTGTTTGGCCTATCCACTCAGGAAGTGAGTTTGTTTGTATTTCTTTGGAACAAATACACCATCCCCAGAAAGCACTCGAGATTTGACCACCCAAAAGACCAGCATCCAAAATGGGCGGGACAAATGGTATGCTGTAGGAGGTCAGTATAAGTGGTACGCAATTGAAGGTTTTGAGTACAACCCATGGCATGCCGAAACTAAGCACGTGAAAACCCCCCACATATACAGGCTGAGCACCCATGCTACTAGGCGTTGTTCCGTGTATTGAGAAATCCACTCATAAGCAAAGTCACGTTTTTTTTTGCTTCACATGTCATGCTCGAGTCGCAAAGTGTCAACGGTATGGCCGAGCACCGATGCTTTGAATTTCAAATCAAGCAGCAAGCAGCCGGCAGCTGCGGCAATTTCTCATTTCATACTAAATCACTGTCGCATTCATGCTAGACCCAAACAAATTGCAGTTTAGCATAGACATAGGCGGGAGGCGGGTTCCCTAGTTGTAAAGCATTCCCTGGCATTCTACACAACGTGAGATGTTCAGCAGCGAAGTTTGACCAGCCAATAGATTCAGGCATACTAAGGCGAAATATTGTGACCTCGCATTCTCTGAACAAAACGAGGCCAGAGGCCTGAACCTTCCTTCTGAAGCAAAGGTGCGTGGAAAAGAAGCGGTCACAGATTTACCAACCCAACCCCCGACCCCCGCAACCCCCCCCCTCACCCACTCCCCCCCCCACCCAACACCCAACCCATCCCAAGCCCCCCGAGGAAAGTCAAGCAAGTCATAGCCGCATTTCACCGTAAATGCTTCGTGTGGCTCTTTACTATGGGTAGCAAGGTTTTGTTTCGGAGACAACTGGAAAAAAAACATGAAACAACATGAACAAACAAGAAACACCTCAAAAAAGTCGAAACAAATGCCCTTTGGGCCACGTCGATCAAGGCGACTGGCGCCCGCGTGGCCAACGGCATCCTCTGGGCCGGGCCCATCGGCGTGGCCATGTCCCGAGCGCTGGGCAGCCCAGCGGTTGATCGATTCGAGCGATTCGGAGCGGTGGGGTCACGTCTTGTCAAGGTTTGGGTAAGGAGCCCTGGATACGGACGCTCATAAGGCGCTTTACAAAGAGGTTTATGAGGAGCCCTGGAGAACGAAGTTTAGAAAGAGGGAGCTTTATAAGGAGGGTTTTTTCTTTTGTGTTCCCCAAAACAGGGGCGCCCAGGCCCAGAGTGAGTTTTCTCACTTTCCGAGTTCTTTGGATGTGCCATGTTTTGTGTTAACCAACAGTTGGGATACTTTGTTTGGTCCTTAAACCTATAGTATTATTTTGCGCTGCCAGCCATGACGCAGAGGTTTCGGGTGTCACCGGCACATGGCGAAGGCTGTGTCCGAAACATGTGACGTGGGCCATCCCGGCGGCACGGAATTGTCATGGATGATTCCCTCTTGCGGATCAGTCGGGAGAGGCACTAGCAAGCGAGCAGCAATGAGCTAAGTTTTTGCCGCTGCTCTTACTTGGCACGACCCAAGCCAAGAACAGTGTCTTGGGATGTATAGTGTGTGATTGTGTCTTTTTGTTTTAGTTGCCGTGTAATGCGCGCTGGTCGCTTTGCAACTCGTGCAGCCAAGGATCCAACATTTACCTAACCCACCCTCCCTCCACCCACCAACCCATCCACACCCCACCCACCCACCAACCCATCCACACCCCACCCACCCACCCACCAACCCATCCACACCCCACCCACCCACCCACCCACCACCCCACCCACCCACCCACCCACCCACCCACCCACCCACCCACCCACCCACCCACCCACCCACCCACCCACCCACCCACCCGAAGCAAGCAAGCAAGCAAGCAAGCAAGCAAGCAAGCAAGCAAGCAAGCAAGCAAGCAAGCAAGCAAGCAAGCAAGCAAGCAAGCAAGCAAGCAAGCAAGCAAGCAAGCAAGCAAGCAAGCAAGCAAGCAAGCAAGCAAGCAAGCAAGCAAGCAAGCAAGCAAGCAAGCAAGCAAGCAAGCAAGCAAGCAAGCAAGCAAGCAAGCAAGCAAGCAAGCAAGCAAGCAAGCAAGCAAGCAAGCAAGCAAGCAAGCAAGCAAGCAAGCAAGCAAGCAAGCCAACCAAAGCCAGCCACCACTTGACACTGAGGTTGGGTGACCTGGCACTGCGGCCCTTCGGACTTCTGGCAGAGCCGGAGCTTTCGGAGTTCTCCGACACCACGGAGGGCTTTTTGGTGCTGGCGCCTGGGATCTTTCGGGGGGGGGGGAGGGGTTGAGGGGGTTGAGGGGGTTGAGGGGGTTGGGGTGGGGGTTGAGGGGTGGGGGATTGGTTGGGGGGTTTGGGGGTTGGGAGGTGACCAGGACGAGAATTTCCTTCGCTTCAACGCTGATCTTGCGATCGCTGCGATAGGTAGGAAATGAGAATGGAATGAACCCAGGGTTTGGTCCCCTTAAAGGAAACGAGGCATGGTGTATAGGAGTCATTCCCTCATTCCCTACTGAGCACCAGCAAGTGATGTGATACTTCGCTCAGCACATTGTCAAGACGATCATTTGTTCAAAGACGATGATTTGACAAGGATGTAGAATATGATGATGGATAAGTAGACTTGAGCGCCTCGGCATTTCTTCCATACGCTGGATTGTGGCCGAGATCATGTAAGCACTCCCTTCCCTCATACTTGCACCAAGAACCAGACCTCAACTGCTCCCTCAACCACAGCACAGAGGGCCTACCTTCCAGTAGTTGCGCGGATGGCCCGAATGAATTCCTCACTTTTTGGCAGCGGTCTGTCATACAAGAGACATAATTGATATCGGAAGACTTTCATTGGTCACATAGCTTCAATGCGAGCGGTTACATCTCCATTTCTTTAGGAACAACCTACTTAGGTTTTGGTTGCTCGCCGGCCATACAAGTCAGCCCATGGAGTATGTGTTTTCAACTTGTGCACTGACAAGACATGCCGCAACTGCTTACATTGTGAGTTGGGCCTCATGAAACGGCCCCTTTTGGTTTGAGAAGCGGTTGGGTTCAGTCGCCCAGTTTTCCAAAGATGGTTGGCTTTACGTTGACTTCCTTTGTCACCAAACCATGTCTAGTTGTGGCACCTATGGGATGGCTTGGAGTGGAAAGGGCAAACATGAAAAGGGTTGACCGAAAAAGACCAAGCCCTCGAAATCTCAGACTTCAAGCACCGCCCCCAACTCCAAATCTCCGTCTCCTGAGGTCAGCGATGGGCTCAGTGACGTGCTGAGCGCCGCAGATGCAGCTCAGATCGCGGCCAGCTTGGAGGAGGCGTCATGCATGAACTTAGGACTCGGGGCTGGAGAGCCCCGCTTTTTGGCGAGGCAACGCCTCCCAGCGGTTGATTGTGTGAAGGGTCGGCACAGGTGTGCAAAGTTGGAATCAAGACTAAAGTGGTCGCCTGAAATGGGTTTGACTCTCATCGGAACTGAACTGGGCCATGTTGGACCTGTGCCAATTGATCAATTAGGAGCAAAGAGATGGATCATTTAAACAGTCCAAGACCAGAGAGCTCGTGCCAGGATACTCAGGGCATTTGAAAACTGTCGTTAGGCTTCGCTCATGCGTTGTTGGCCTTGGCGTACCTGATCAATTTGTTTGAGTGTTTCCATTTTGGGAATGTTGAGTTGTTGCGTCATGTGGCTGACATGTTGCTAGCAACTAGTCCAATGTGTCAAGCATTCCCGCCCGTAGAGCTTCGGATCGTGGTCCATATGTTCTATCACGCGCAGAGCGTCTTATTGCAACTCATCATTGGAATTGCCCTCCCCCCCCCCGCCACTAACGCCACTAACTGGCAACGTTGTTTGCAAGGGTATGTATGTGGGGTAGCTTGTGTACCATCTTAACCACTTCTTCCTATTATTCAACCTACCCCTAATAATAAAACTCTCCCGAGCCGCGGCAAAAAATCGGCAATACTAAATGGACTAAACCAATACTAAACTCCTGAAACTACACATGCTTTCCACCAAGCTACCAAAATATGCTTTTTGGGGGTTATTTGCAGAGTGTGTTGAAACGAGAAGGAAACTGACCATGGGACACTCCCTTTCGAAGTTCTTACTTAAAAGTTGCAATCTGAGCAGTTGTTGCTCCAAATCAAAGCAGATCCGCTTTCCAATACAAGTCCAATACTAAACAGCAAACTATCAACTGGATCTAGGCCGAACTGGCGACCCCTAATAATAAACTCCCCCCCAGGTTTTTTGTTGGCGGGGGGGACGTGTTTCTTAGGGAGAATCGATTATCGTACAAAGTGGTGGTCATCAACGACCTGCAATGGTCTTTGCGGGGGCCCATGACCATGACACCTGGGTAATTCCCACAAGCCGGGAGCCACAGCGATGAGCAGTCCAGAGAGGCCTTCCTTGCTCGCGCAGAACCTTTCCTCAACAATCAACTCACCGAATTTACAAGCCGAATTTAAAGAGTTTTTTTGAGCCACACACCTACGCTTTCTGCCCGGGCATCAGTTCCAGTGGCTTTGAGAAAAGCCGACCTCGAATCTCCCAGCGCATGGAAGTTGCATGTCGTCAATGGCCACTTGGGGGCTTTGGCCAGTTTCTCAATTGGATGCGGCTCATGAAATCCAAGCATGCTGGCGCTGGGCGTCACTCTGTTTGTTAGCTTTCATTGTAGGAGGGTGCCAGCTTTGAGACTGGCTCTACCTCAGACTTTAGCAAGCCTTTGGATTCAACCCACCCAAGTTTAGCATATAATTGAGTGGGATAAGAGGGGGGGAGGTGCATGGTTTGGTTTTCTTTAGGCCCACCTACTTGAACAGGGCTCCGTAAAAGATCTCCATTTTGCCCATTTGAACCATGTTGCTTTTTCAACACCAAAATAAAGTTGGACGCCTCCATGTACAAGTTGCAATGTTCCTTCCGGTGTTTTCATGCCTCCGGATCCCTGCTGAACTGAGTCAGTCGAAGACCCAAGCGAAGGCGCAAGTTTTTTGCCGTGCCCGAGGACAAGAGCGGCCTCTCGATACCGGAAGTTCTGGTGGCCGAAGCGCGGCGAAGATGGCAGGCCGGACAGGCGATTAACGGCGGGGTCCCAGGCATCCGGTTCCTCTTCAGTTTTTTTCGGCTTCTTAGTGTTTTTTTGTTGGTGTTTTGCGGTTTAGTGTGTTTGTTGTCTTTAGCTTTCTAGTGTTTAGTGGTTGGGTTTCCATGTGACCCACTAAAAGTTATTCACTTTTCGCGGGGGATCTGAGGACAGCCCAGTTTGGGAGGCCGCAAAGGAAGATGCGACCTGAGGAGCCCCGAAGATAGCTTTCCGGCGCAACAAAGACTGTGCAGAGCATGTGGTAAGCTCCATCTCAGACTCGATTTTTTTGAAGGGAGCACGTGCAGCAGGGCAGTTGCTTGTAGCAAGATATGTGTTTCTGTCATGGATGGTCCATTGTCATTTGCTCGTCTGTCAAAATTCTAGAAAATGCCCGTCGCAACATCATTCTGGGTGTGTGAGAGGCTTTGTGTGTTTGGGCCTCAATCCTTTGCAAAAAAATAGTCACCATTGCTGGCAATTTGATCTTGTCATATCGTTCCTTCAACCTTTGTGAAAGATTGGCCTGCACCTGCGCAGGCTGATCTTCCGCTTGACGTCCGAATAGATGATACTACTGCCGTAGTTATCCCTCTTCTTTCAAATATAGATTGAAAACACCTTATTGTCACCTAGCGTGTCAATGTCATATATCATGCAGAAGCATTCTGCAAAATCAATTGGAGAAAAATCGGTGAAATTTGACACAATTAGAAGATTTAGACAAAACTCGGACAAATTGGTTGGAATGAATCAGCCAAATTGGCGGAACATTGCGGCAAACACTGGTCGCGCACAAATCCGAACAATTAGTCGGAGTCGGAGAAAGGTACAGGACGAAAACCAAAAAAAAGGCGAGATCCACGAGGCATACACGTGCAAGAAAAACGGAGTTGAAAAGGATGCGCAAATGTTGGTTTCCTGTGCGTGCTGCGGTGGCCACAAAAGAAAGGCTTGTTTGTACTATGCAAGATGGAAAAACACAAAGAATAAACTTTGTTCGAAGTATGGAAGTGGTCAACAAGGGTGGCACATGGAGTGTGTAGCAAATGTACAAACAATTCTTAGCACTCATATGACTCATAGCGAGGTACCTCGTATGGAAGGTACCTTGTGTTCCTAAGGCAGGTGCGTGGTGTGTTGACCAAGATGAGATAAATTGCCAAAGTGCTTGACCCAACGTCGCTTGGGGGAAAATACATTTCATTTGATTTGAATTTTTCACTACATTCGCCAAACACCGGCCCAATTTTAAATTATTTAATTTGGGATATATTTATAATAGGGATGTTTACTTTTATTTTTACAATTGACATATATCTTTGATTATAGAAATGATTAATAGATTGTGTGTATTAAATGTTATTAATTTAAATTGTTTTGAAATATATATTTATTTCATAATTATGAATTTATATAATTTAATTTTTAATATTATATATATATTATGTATATATTATATATATATATATTATATATATATATACTATTTATTATTATTATTATTATTATTATTATTATTATTATTATTATTATTATTATTATTATTATTATTGGTATTATTATTATTATTAGTATTATTATTATTATTTTTATTATTATTATTAGTAATAATAATTATTATGAGTAATATTGTTGTTATTGTTATTGTTATTGTTATTGTTATTATTATTATTCTTAGTAGTAATATTACTATTATTTATTATTATTTTATATCCTATAAACCGGTGCGGCCTCGGGGTCGCATTTCCCATGCACCGCGGAGCCGCTGCAGCGGTACCCCGGCCGAATCGTCGTGCTTGCGGCGAGCGGTTGTGCCCGTCCCAGTCCTTTCTCCGCGGCGCAAGCTCCTGCCTCTTCGCGCGGCCCAGAACTCCCCAAAAATTTGCCGAAATTTGGGGGGGGTTCTGCGGATCTTCGCTCAGAGCTCTCGCGGCATAACCCGGCCAAATTTTCCCGAATTTTGGGTCGCTTCCGGCGACCCGGATCTCAGATCTCCGGACGTAACCCCCGCAAATTTCTTCACAATTTGGCGGCTTTCCGAAAAAATAACGGGCCAAATATTCGGGAAATTTGGGGACTTGTCCGAGGCGAAGTTTCCGGAAAATTTCGTGCTGGGCGCGTGCATGGTGTGTACATCCAGTCGATTTGCTCTGTTGCCTGCTCCAGCTCAGGTCGCGAGCACCTTGGCTACGCTTCGCGACGCCCGGGAGTCCATGCGCATCAGGCTTCGTTGCTCTGTTTGCAGAGTTTCCAGGTCTGCTGAAACCCGGCTGTTCTTGTCATACTCTCGCTTTTCTGCTGTTTGGCTCTCAGCTTTGTCGCATGCCCTTGCCTGGACTGCCGTGCCCGCAGGCTCCAGTGGCTCTGCTGGGCTCGCCATGCCGCTGCGCAAGCGGCCCCTCGGGGTCGCATTTCGCGTGCACCGCAGAGCCATTGTAGCGAGCAGCTGCGCCCGTCCCGGTCCTTTCTCCGCTGCGCAAGCTCCTGCCTCTTCGCGCGGCCCGGAAGTCCCCGAAATTTGGGGGCGGTTCTTCAGATCTTCGCTCAGAGTTCTCGCGGCATAACCTGGCCAAATTTGGGGTCGCTTCCGGCCACCCGGCTCTCAGATCTTCTCTCTTTCTCTCTTTCTTTCTTTCTTTCTTTCTTTCTTTCTTTCTTTCTCTCTGTTGCTCTGTCTCTTCGTCTCTTTGTCTAGTTGCCTCTTTGTCTCTCTGTGTTTCGGTCTCTCTGCCTCTCTGCCTCTTTGTCTCTCTGTCTCTCTGTCTCTCTGTCTTTCTCTCCCTCTGTCTCTCTGCCTCTCTGTGTTTTTGTGCGTCTCTGTGTCTTTGTGTCCTTCTGTGTCTCTGTGTCTCTCTGTTCCTGACGCAGCTGCTGGAGGATGGCGCAACCACGCTCCCAGACCTAATCGAACACTTGCTTAGCCTAACAACAACAATCGACAAGAAAATAGTGGCGAAGATCGAGTCCATAGATCAAGGCGGTGGTCTTCCCGGACAACTGAAACAGCTGTGGGACCAGGAAAGGCGGGATGCGGTGGCGGCGCAAGCTGCGCTACGGGCCTGCCCTGCGGTGCTGCAAGCCTACGTGCAGCTTCGGGATGCCGTGCACGGGGGGTGGCAGAGCCTTCCTGCACCCACAATGCAGACCGCTGGTGCCACCGAACAGGATGCCAAGCAGTTCATGCTGCTGCGCAGCGGCCTGTGTCTGCTTGAGAAGCCTTCGAGCTCTCGAGCAGAGCTTAAGAAGTGGCTGGCCAAGGCAGGCAAAAGCTGCCACAGTGGCTTTGTGAGTGAGATTCGCAGCCTGGCAAAGCCGTGATGGTGGCTGCGGTTTTGAGTTTTGAGCCCAAACCAGGAGTGCTGTGAGGAGCTGGAAAAAAAGCGGTGCACACGCTGACAGGGTGAGCAGCACTATTTTTCAAGGGATTGAAGGGGCCGGTTGAGAAAGGGCTATCGAGATTTTTGAATTCCAAACATGCATTGTTAAGCCCCAAAGAGTTGGGAATGTTCACAGGTTGTTGGGTTTCTCGGGAGCGGGGACGGGTTGACCACCTTTCAGGGAAAGGTTTGAAATAGGCTGGGAAGAGCAACCCTTAGAGATAGTCACTTCCTTAACAAATGTCCGACCCCTTTTAAGACACTTCCAACCACTTTAACAACCTTGCAGCCGTCCCCACTCAGGTCTAACGTTTCAACCAAACTTCCAGTCTTGTTAACACACTAGTAGCGCTTCCATTTTTGTCTTGCGGTTTAAGTAACCTGCACCTGTCTTAACAAACTTACAGCCACTGTTTAGTGTCTTCAAGCAAATACTGTCCTTTCAACAAATGCACATGCAAAGAAGCTAACGAGACTTGGCTTGTAAAGGTTGGCACATCCCATGTTACACCGACGCCTGTTGGCCTAATGAATTTTCGCACTGTCTTTACTTCTTCTTTCGCTTCCTAACTGGGTTGGCCAAACAACTACCACATGATGAGGCGGTTGAGATTGCCCCCCAGGTCCTTCAGCAATTAGCCACCAAGCGCCGGTGCTGCCAGCTGCATTTGTGAACACAGGCAGACCCGTTCGGACACTCCAATCTTTGTGTTCTTCTGTGTCTTTGTCTCTTTCTGTCTTTCTCTCTCTCTCTCTCTCTTTCTTTGTCTCTCTGTCTGTCTGTTTGTTTCTGTCTGTCTGTCTGTCTGTCTGTTTGTTTCTGTCTGTCTGTCTGTCTGTCTGTGTGTTTCTGTCTGCCTGTGTGTTTCTGTCTGTCTGTGTGTTTCTGTCTGTCTGTCTGTCTGCCTGCCTGCCTGCCTGTCTGTCTGTCTGTCTTGTCTGTCTGTCTGTCTGTCTGTCTGTCTGTTTCTGTTTGTTTCTGTCTGTCTGTGTTTGTTTCTGTCTGTGCCTATCTCTATCCGTTTGCTGTTTGTCTCTGTTTGTTATTGTTTGTTTGCTGTCTCTCTCTCTCTCTCTCTCTCTCTCTCTGTCTTTCTCTGTCTTTCTCTGTCTTTCTCTGTCTGTCTCTGTCTGTCTCTGTCTTGTCCGTCTCTATTTGTCTTTGTCTCTGTCTGTCTCTTTTTTTGTCTGTATCTGTCTTTGTTTGTTTTTGTTTGTGTTTATTTGTTTCTCGTTTTGCTTTAGTTTGTTGTTTGTTTTTGTTTGTGTGTGGTTTGTTTTTGTTTGGGTTTGTTTGTTTTGTTTTTGTTTGTCTTTGTTGCGTGTTTGTTTGTTGTTGTTTGTTTGTATTTGTAATTTGTTATTTGTGGTTGATTGTTTTTGTTAATGGTTAATTATTTTATTTTATTAATTATTATTTATTTTAAATTGATTGTTTAAGATTTTGTTGTTTTTGTGTATGATTATTTTATTATTGTTCTTGATTATTTGTTTTGTTTTTATGTTGGTTTTTTTGGTTGGTTGTGATTGTTGGTATATTGTTGTATATTTGTTATTTATATGTTGTTGTTTTTATTTATATATTAATATTTATTTATTTTTATGTTTTATTGGTTTTTATAAATTTAATTTGCGTTATTTGATTATGTTGTTTTAGTTTATTTGTTGTTGTTTATTTTGTTTATTTGTATTTATGTTTTTTAATTGTTTATTTTTGTTTATTATATATATATATATATATGTTTTTATGTATTGGGTTGTTTGTGTATTTTGTGTGTTTTGTGTGTTTGTTTTTGTTGGGTTTGTTTATGTTTAATTATTTTTATTTATTTTTTTATTTGTTTTGTTTGTGTATGTTTGTTTAGATTTATTTTTATTTTTAATTAATTTTATTTTTTGATGTTTTTTATTTTTATATATCTTTATTTAGTTTTGTTTACTTTTATTTATTTTTGTATTTCTTTTGGTTATTTTTATTTATGTTTATATTTGCTTACCTTTTACTATTTTTGTTGTACTTTTGTTTGCATTTGTTTATTTTTGTTTGTCTTTATTTATATTTGTTTGTTTTTTTTTGTCTTTGGCTTGGTTTTGTTATTTGGCATTATAATAGGCGTTATAAGCACGACGATTCGCCCGGTGTATAAGAAACACAATTTCGAGGTTATATTGGTTTATAAGAAATTATATAATTTATAAAATTAATTTTAATATAATATTATTTTATATAAAATATATATAAATATATTATGGTTTAATTTATTTAATTAATATATAAACATATATTTAATATATATTTAAATATAATATTAAATATATCAAATTATTTTATATATATTTTATTTTAAATATTGAAATATTAAAACCAAATCGTTATTTCTATTAACGGTTATGTTTATCTCGGTCGATTCTCTACGGCATAAGCTCCCATCTTTTCGTAGACCCGGAAAGCCACGAAATTTTGCCGAAATTTCGGGGGGTTCTTATTAACTTTACTTAGAGTTTTCGTGGCATAATCCGGCCAAATGCCGGCGACGCGACTCTTAGGTTTCCGGATATTACCCCCATAAATTTCTTCAGAATTTAACGACTTTCCGAAAAAACTACCGGGCCAAATTTCGGGAAATTTGGGGACCTATCCGAATCGATATGCCGTCTCTGTAGCTTTGTCTCTCTTTGTTCTACCTATTTTGTGATTTCTGTTTTTCTTTGTCTATCTTTGTGTATCTATCTGTTTCTTTTTTGTGTTTACGCCTTTTTATCTCTATCTGTTTGTCTTTATCTTTTTTTTTCGAGTTATTTCGATTTATCTCTATTTATCTTTATGTGTTCGTATTTTATCGTTCGTTTTCATTTCTTTATGTATTTTTATTTCTCTGTTTATTACCATGTGTTCATTAGTAATTTCTGTATATATCTATTTCTATTTTTTTTTGTTTATTTATACCTTATTTGTGCGAATCAATATATAAAAATAACATATTTCCGCATTATCATGTGCCACAACTCCCCCTTTTAAGCTCCGTTTATTATTACATCTAAGAAAAAAACAAGAAAAATGGTTCATTATCATTTTCGTAACATTACCCCGATAAATAATACAAATTATTAAAAAAATGTTTCTTCCTCTTAAAATACCTCCAATGTTCAATACATACAAACAAACAAATAAACGAACAAACAAATAAACAAACAAAAAGACAAAAACAAAAACACAAACAAAAACGAAAACAAAAACAAACACAGAAACAAAGACAGACACAAACACTAACACAGACACAGACACACAGACACACAAACACAGACACACACAGACACAGACACAAACCGACACAGACACAGACACAGACACACAGACACAAACACACAGACACAGACACACAGACACAGACACACAGACACACAGACACAGACAGACAGACACAGACAGACAGACACAGACAGACAGACACAGACAGACAGACACAGACAGACAGACACAGACAGACAGACACAGACAGACAGACACAGACAGACAGACACAGACAGACAGACACAGACAGACAGACACAGACAGACAGACACAGACAGACAGACACAGACAGACAGACACAGACAGACAGACACAGACAGACAGACACAGACAGACAGCACAGACAGACAGACAGACAGACAGACAGACAGACAGACACAGACAGACAGACACAGACAGACAGACACAGACAGACAGACACAGACAGACAGACACAGACGCAGACACAGACAGACACAGACACAGACACAGACACAGACAGACAGACACAGACAGACAGACACAGACAGACAGACACAGACAGACAGACACAGACAGACAGACACAGACAGACAGACACAGACAGACAGACACAGACAGACAGACACAGACAGACAGACACAGACAGACAGACACAGACAGACAGACACAGACAGACAGACACAGACAGACAGACACAGACAGACAGACACAGACAGACAGACACAGACAGACAGACACAGACGCAGACGCAGACACAGACGCAGACACAGACACAGACACAGACACAGACACAGACACAGACACAGACACAGACAGACACAGACACAGACAGACAGAAACAAACAGAAACAGACAGACACAGACAGACACAGACAGACACAGACAGACAGACAGACAGACAGGCAGACAGACAGACAGACAGACAAAGACACAGATACCAGAGACAGAGAGACCAACAGACAAAGAGAGACAGAGAAAGACACCGACAGAGAGACAGAGACAAAAAGAGACACACCTCCGGTGCGCAGCGCGCCGGATTCTGATCGACATGCCACAGGCTTCGCCTGCGCACGAGCCGTGATGCAAGAACGCGCGTGCGAGCTCTCGGCTGCGCGTGCCCCAGTTGCACGCGGCCGCTGGCCGCTTGTCCCCTGGCGCCCTCGCCCAGTGGAGCGAGCCAGTGGGAAACGGTTTGTCACGCGCTTGTCTCGGCGCTGCCCCGTCGCTCCCGCGGCCAGGGGGTGGTTGCAGGACTGGGCGTACCGGGGTTGGTACGGATTGGTAGTTTGGATCGGTGTTTTGGAGGTTAGGGGGTGGTTTCCCATTCAACTTCAACATGATCCAGGGGTTCAATCCCCAAACCACAAATCCAAACCAGCAATTAGGGGTAAGTTGAGGCGGGTGGCCAAGCTCTCAGGGGCCAAGATCTTATAGAGCCCGCGCCGGCAAGACATTTTTTGCAACTCAGGCACCAACATATTTTATCGTCTCATACATATCAAAACATGTATACTCGTCGCGTGCGAAAAGCATGCTGCCGTTCTCCAAACACAGGTCGCGAGACGCACTGAGGGCCGGGCTGGTCGCGATAAGGTCACGCCAAAGAGTCAGTGAAAGCCGGTCGCCTGAGCAAGGTGAGAACGGATCCGCGGGCTGTTGGCCTCGAAAGATCCATCCACGCACGCAGTTGTTGCAAGCGCAAGCGAAAACGCAATCGACCAGAAAACATCTTGGGTGCAAGCAAAGCCGAACTGAACTGGTCGCAACAATCGGCCGTGGCTCACAGCTTCTCGCATCGCCAAACTCTCGGAAGATGGGCCAAGATTTCAGCCAAAATTGCTACGGGCAGGCAGATATATGCCCCGACTCTTTATCTGGAAGACACAACGGCTTCGTTCAACGGCTACGGATGGGGAGATATATGCCTAGACTCTTGATGTAGAAGACACAACGACTTCGTTCAAAGCCCGGACCATTTTTCCGAAATATCCCGAATATTTCGATAGTCGCACTCCACACCATTTTTCCGAAATATTCCGGATATTTCGACGATACCAACTATTTCGGGAGAATATTTCGGGATATTTCGAGAAAATGGTGGGTGGCTGCGATTCCCGGACCGCTTTCCCAAAATATCTGGAATATTTCGGGAAATTTGTCCCTACAAAAAATGAAGCCACTATGTCTTTCGCACATATGCCGGGGTAGCCCGGACAGATTTGGGCAAGCGGTCCGTAGGAAATATGAAGCGGTTGCATCTTCCAGGGGCAGTCCAGACCAATTTTCCGAAATATCCGTTTTTTTAAAGGAAAAGCGGTCCGGGAAAACGCGCGCAAGTGCGACGAGCAAGTTTCACGGTTTCGTTTTATAGAGTAAATATAATTATAAGTTACTTTAAATAGTTAAAAAATATATTCAAATAATATCCCCAACAATATATAACTTTAGAGCCTCCGGCTCAGTCCGCCGACATTGTCCTCTCCCTTTTCTCCTTCTTCCTCTCTTCCTTGTCTCCCTTGTGTGTTCTGTCGTCCTCTCTCCCTCCCTCTGCTCCCATCCTCCCCATCCCCCCAAGCCTCTCTCTCCCCACTCTCCCTCTCTCGTATGTATGCATGCATGTACATATGTATGTATGTATGTATGTATGTATGTATGTATGTATGTATGTATGTATGTATGTATGTATGTATGTATGTATGTATGTATGTATGTATGTATGTATGTATGTATGTATGTATGTATGTATGTATGTATGTATGTATGTATGTATGTATGTATATGTATGTATGTATGTATGTATGTATGTATGTATGTATGTATGTATGTATGTATGTATGTATGTATGTATGTATGTATGTATGTATGTATGTATGTATGTATGTATGTATGTATGTATGTATGTATGTATGTATGTATGTATGTATGTATGTATGTATGTATGTATGTATGTATGTATGTATGTATGTATGTATGTATGTATGTATGTATGTATGTATGTATGTATGTATGTATGTATGTATGTATGTATGTATGTATGTATGTATGTATGTATGTATGTATGTATGTATGTATGTATGTATGTATGTATGTATGTATGTATGTATGTATGTATGTATGTATGTATGTATGTATGTATGTAATGTATGTATGTATGTATGTATGTATGTATGTATGTATGTATGTATGTATGTATGTATGTATGTATGTATGTATGTATGTATGTATGTATGTATGTATGTATGTATGTATATGTATGTATGTATGTATGTATGTATGTATGTATGTATGTATGTATGTATGTATGTATGTATGTATGTATGTATGTAATGTATGTATGTATGTATGTATGTATGTATGTATGTATGTATGTATGTATGTATGTATGTATGTATGTATGTATGTATGTATGTATGTATGTATGTATGTATGTATGTATGTATGTATGTATGTATGTATGTATGTAATGTATGTATGTATGTATGTATGTATGTATGTATGTATGTATGTATGTATGTATGTATGTATGTATGTATGTATGTATGTATGTATGTATGTATGTATGTATGTATGTATGTATGTATGTATGTATGTATGTATGTATGTATGTATGTATGTATGTATGTATGTATGTATGTATGTATGTATGTATGTATGTATGTATGTATGTATGTAATGTATGTATGTATGTATGTATGTATGTATGTATGTATGTATGTAATGTATGTATGTATGTATGTATGTATGTATGTATGTATGTATGTATGTATGTATGTATGTATGTATGTATGTATGTATGTATGTATGTATGTATGTATGTATGTATGTATGTATGTATGTATGTATGTATGTATGTATGTATGTATGTATGTATGTATGTATGTATGTATGTATGTATGTATGTATGTATGTATATGTATGTATGTATGTATGTATGTATGTATGTATGTATGTATGTATGTATGTATGTATGTATGTATGTATGTATGTATGTATGTATGTATGTATGTATGTATGTATGTATGTATGTATGTATGTATGTATGTATGTAATGTAATGTAATGTAATGTAATGTAATGTAATGTAATGTAATGTAATGTAATGTATGTATGTAATGTAATGTAATGTAATGTAATGTAATGTAATGTAATGTAATGTAATGTAATGTAATGTATGTAATGTATGTATGTATGTATGTATGTAATGTATGTATGTATGTATGTATGTAATGTATGTATGTATGTATGTATGTATGTATGTATGTATGTATGTATGTATGTATGTATGTATGTATGTATGTATGTATGTATGTATGTATGTATGTATGTATGTATGTATGTATGTATGTATGTATGTATGTATGTATGTATGTATGTATGTATGTATGTATGTATGTATGTATGTATGTATGTATGTATGTATGTATGTATGTATGTATGTATGTATGTATGTATGTATGTATGTATGTATGTATGTATGTATGTATGTATGTATGTATGTATGTATGTATGTATGTATGTATGTATGTATGTATGTATGTATGTATGTATGTATGTATGTATGTATGTATGTATGTATGTATGTATGTATGTATGTATGTATGCATGTATGTATGTATGTATGTATGTATGTAATGTATGTATGTATGTATGTATGTATGTATGTATGTATGTATGTATGTATGTATGTATATGTATGTATGTATGTATGTATGTATGTATGTATGTATGTATGTATGTATGTATGTATGTATGTATGTATGTATGTATGTATGTATGTATGTATGTATGTATGTATGTATGTATGTATGTATGTATGTATGTATGTATGTATGTATGTATGTATGTATGTATGTATGTATGTATGTATGTATGTATGTATGTATGTATGTATGTATGTATGTATGTATGTATGTATGTATGTATGTATGTATGTATGTATGTATGTATGTATGTATGTATGTATGTATGTGCATGTATGTATGTATGTATGTATGTATGTATGTATGTATGTATGTATGTATGTATGTATGTATGTATGTATGTATGTATGTATCCTTGCACTTCCCCTTTGCTCCCCAGTATTTCCCGCAAAAAAAACACGGTTTTTCCAGCGTTTTCGCAAAGAGGACGTCCAAAAACATTGAGTTTTTCCAGATTTTCGGCAAAAGGATGCAGGAAGCCCAAGCCAGCAAAAAAGCCGGCAGGGGGAATCGAGCCTGGGACCCCTGTTTTGCGACACCGGCTCCCCGAAGACTACGTTTAGTGGAACGTCATCAAATTGCCGCGCGGTACGTGGGGGACCCCCCCCCCCCTCCCCCCCCAAAAACCTACGTAATAGACGTCGGGCGGGGGGGGGTTAGGGGGGGGGTTATCCTCTATCCTCTAGTAAGTATCCGACACGCCGAGCAATGTCGGCGGATATCCTTTTTAGTATTTACTCACCTCACAAAACCCTAATAATATCCTAATAAAACCCTCGTAAAACCTTTTCTCAAGACCACCCCAAACCACCCACAAACCTATCTAAACTCAAACCCCAAAGCTTTCAACTGATACCAAAAATATCAAACCTAAACACACCTGAGAAGAAAGGGCACGAAAGCCAGCTTGTTCCCCGTGCAAGTGCCCTTCAGCGCGGGAAATCGCCCTTTGCGTCCCAGCAGCACCAACCCCCTCGAAAGGGAGTCGAGAATGCTGACATCCCCAGCATCCCCAGGCCACTCCATCCAGGAAGCCCAACCCTGCCCAGGGCCACCTGGAAAGCGGATCAGGCTATGCTGAACTTGAATAGCACCGTTAAGAGTTCTTAACGTGCCTGTGGAGCGGGCAGGGGATGACCCAGCATCCGGCGGCCGGCATTCAGGACGTCCCCAGCATCACCAACCCCCTCGAAAGGGAACTGTCGAGAATGCAGGACCTGAGCTGGACATCCCCAGCATCCCCGGCCCAGTCCATCCAGCAAGCCGAAACTCCTCCAGGCGGCCAAAAAAAGCTCGAATTGGACGCGGGAAATCCAGTGTTGAGCACCAAGTCCCTCGAAAGGGAAGCATCGAGAATGCAGGACCCAGGCCCTTCAGGCCGAGGAAAGCCGCGCCAAACGCCACCCGCCGCCACCGGTCGACCGGGCCCTCCCTTCCAGTGGGAGCACTTGTCTGCCTAAGCTTTGACTCCCGCTGGGGCATGTCATGCAAGTGCAGGCAAGGCAGAGCTGGTACGAACGCAGGCGGCTGGACTGGACATGCCGACTATTGTGTGCACCGGAGAAAAGACAAGCACACAGACATGCGCAGCTACAACAAGAAATAATGCGAGCTGGATGTCCGTCGCAGCTCTGTTACGAACGCAGGTCGCTGAACTTGACATGCCCAGCATCCCTGCCCAGCCCCCTTGGGTATCTTCCCGCCGGCCCCGATGAGGCGCAGCCCCGGCCACACCCTCATGCTCTGCGGGCTGTTTTGTGTTTGGCTACACCCATTTTGAAGCGTCACCGATTCGTACCACCCCAAATCTATGTGGATGACTTGTGTCTCCAGCTCCAGGAGCTTTGAGGCCTCCGGCGCCAGGGCCCGGTTCGCCGCTGCGTTGACGGCCATGCGCTTGCTGTGGCTGATGACCAGCGTGGTGTCCGGCCACCCGGGCTTGGAGGGGTAGAGCTCCTTCAGCCTCGCCTTGGCCTGCTCCAGCGTGGGGCACCCCTCCTTGCCGACCCGCAGCCACTTCACGAAGTTGAAGATGCCGGGGTCGGAGCGCATGTTCTCCGTGCGCTCGTGCCGGTGCCCGCAGGCCAGGTCGCGGATTAGTTGGCTGTGCTCCAACGGCGCGCTGATGGGCCGCCCGGCCCAGGAGTCCAGCACAGCCGGCAGCTGTCGGAAGTCGCCCAGCAGCAGGAACTTCGCCAGGTCCGCCCAGAGCGCAGCGCCAACCCCCTCGACACGGAAGAATTAGAAATGGGGCCGCTGAACTGAAAGTGCCGAGCAATCGCAGGCTATTCAAGCTTAACATCCGCAGCATCCCCCACCCCCTGGGAACGGAAGTGCTAAGAATGCAGGCCGCTGAACTAGACGTCCCCAGCATCCCCAGCCCCCTTGAGCTTGACATACCCAGTAGCACCAACCTCCTTCCCCCTTCGTATGCCCGAAGCACGGCCCAAAAAGAGCCTCTGAAGACTGAGTAGTTTGTAGAACAACAAGGATGCCCAGGGCAGCCTGTGCTGAACTTGAATAGCACGTGCCTTTGGAGCGGGCTGGGGATGCTGGGCACTTTCACTTCAGCGGCCGGCATTCTTGACATCCCCGCCCCAAAAAGTGCTGAAATTGAACGCGGGAAATCCCCCTTCGCATGCCCGAAGCACGGCCTAAAAAGAGCCTCTCCGATCACCAACCCAGGACCCAGCATCCCCAGCATCTCCAACATCCCCAGCATCCCCAGCCCACTCCATCCAGGAAGCCCAACCCCCCAAAAACTGCTCAAATTGGACGCGGCAAATCCCCTCTAGTATGGCCCAAAAACGGCCCAAAAACGTCCTCCCCGCCCGCACCCCCCTATTACTCACTTCGTTCGCCTAAACTGAACTCAGCCTAAGCCTGCAAAGGAGGCTGGCTTTCGTGATTTTGCACTCAACAACCTAAAATAATATAATTTACATAAACATTATCATATGTCCTTTCGTAAAATAATTAAATACAATTCTAATATAAACAATATCCCCATAACTAAAAAATACAAATAAACATATATTCAAACCAATCATCCTCTATTTTTTAATAAAAATAAAACCAAATCATAAAAGATCCCAATTTCAATCCAATAATTCTAAATTAAAACCTAATTTTACATAATACAAACTCCTACCATTAAAACATGTCCAACATATCGTTCGATAGCCAAAAAAACGCTCACAAGCGCAAAAAGCGTATCAAATAACAGCTTTAGCTCAGATCCAGGATTAACATGCTATTTCTCCTGAAGCAGGTAGAACAACATATCTCGCCAACGAAAGTGAGAAATAGAGAGGTGTATTTCACAAGTTCACCTCGAAGATTGGATGCAGCATGCTGCCGATTCCCATAATTTTTCAGACGTTCAGGTAAGGGGAAATTGAACAAGCCTAACGAATAAATTCCCCCATTCCTTCTTGGCTTCAGCCTTGTACAGTATCAACAAAAACTGCTGCATCCTGGTGACTGGCTGCTTGTGCAAGCCATTTGCTTCAATCACCGAAGCCAAATTCTGGCCTCGCTCCTCTCGTGTCTGGGACTGGTTGGCACTTGAAGGAACAGCTTCCGAGGCAGCCGGCTCGAGCTCCGTAAGAAATCTCCGAGTCTGTGTCAAGCAGTCCGGCTGGGAACGGCAGCTGAGCTCTGGAAAGCTCAGTTCTGTACATGCGAATTCAGTTGCAACTCACAGCCAATTCTCAGATCCACGCCTTCGCGATGGGAATTTTTGAATGCCTTCCTGATCTCATGGCACGCAGACCAGAGTTTAGATCAAACCCTCACAAATGATCTGATCCGGCATAAATGAAGCCTGAAAACGCGTCTGGCCAAAACGGCAGCATCTTGCGCGCGCGTGTGCGCTAGCCAACCAAGAGTTGCCGTTCATCATGCACCGTCCCGCTCAAATGTGCAGCGCCTCCTTTCCCCTGTTCAACATCAATAATGCCAGTCACAAAGTTCTGATGCATGGAACAAGTTTCTTTGCACTGTCCTCTCTGGCAAGGTGGCGGCGCAACCTGAGCCCCTTGTTGCTGGATGGTTGTATGAAAGTGAATGAGCCTCTGTTGGCAACTTCACGTTGTGGCATCAAAATGATGATGCGAAGCAGTATTGTGTGTATCATCCATCATGCCTGCACCGCATATTCCTTTAACATTTTTTTTTCGCGGCTCTCTCTCTCTCTCTCAACCTACCAGCGGCTTCATAGGTGTCCTTTGGGAAAATAGATGGCCCTGCCGCATGATGAAACAACCAGGTCAACCAGGAATCGCCATCTATTCTCTACCAAAACAACCCAAAAGGACACCTATGGGCGTCCTGCTGTAAGGCGACCGCCCAGCCTGGGCTCTTCTCGTAGCTGGCGCTGGCCCTAGCCACATGCGAAGTGTGGGTGGGTCAGGGGTTGGCCCGCTCCAAAGGCATGCCTCCAAAGGCAAGGATTGAGTACGAATTGGCTCACTACTGACCTAGGATTTTTTGCGAATTGGGTCTTGGCCAGAGGTCTCCCGCCTCCTCGCCAATTTGTGAGTCAGGCGTATGACCCAGCAAGATGGCCCACGCCCTCGTTCTCAAAAACAAAACACCGCTGCATTGATGTAAGCAAGTGCGTCCTCCCCACTTGGAAAGCTTTCCTGCCCAACTGTGCTTTGGAAAGCAAACAAGCAACGAGTTCATGCAAATTACGCTTGAGCAATCCAGGGCTCACCAACTCACGTGCTCGCGTTGCCCATCCTCTGGAAGTTCGCTTGCGCAGCGCTGGGCATTATTGTCCGTGGGAAACAACAGCCCGACAGGCCCATTTTTTTGATTAATCTGCAATTTGACCGCCAGGAAAACGTTTACACATAGGATCAGTCTAGCAACAAGACAGAAAAAAAGTCCACTTGTTTTCACCCTTGACGCTTACTCGGAACAGACCTCGTGCAGCTCGCCCGGCACTTTTTGCTTGGCGCTCTTTGGACCTGTGCAACCAATGTCGGCTTTCAAATGGGCGAATCTCGGGTCAGGAGGAGATGTGAAGGACATCTGTCATGGTCAAACTTTTGAGGCTGGCGGGGAATTCGATTGCCAGACTTTCAAGATAGTGCTCCCCCACGGTGACGCTCTCCAGGCTGGGCGGCAAATTCACGCGCGCCAAGCTGTGCATCCAGTTCTCACCGAAGCTCAGGCTCTTGAGGCCCTTGCAGCATCTCATTTGTTTAAACACAAAAACACTGGGCGGGGCTATGACCCTTACAAACAGCTCGGTGTGCTCATTGGTGTGGTTGATTCCCTAAACATTGCAAGGAAAGCCTTGCAAACCCGGGTTTTGCGGTTGGATGCGTTCAGTTCAGTTGCACCTTCTTAGAGAACAAATCGTCGGAACACTTGCACAAAGGTGGTGGCACTTTGATCAGCGGGCAGGCCCTCTAGCATTCAGCTTGTGGCTCCCTCGGGATGGCCATTAGACAAACATGCCTAGCTAGCGGTTCCTGAAAACGCCGGCTCTCGCCAAGTCTCGTATTGTCGATCTTATCAGCCAAAAAAGGGATCCTGAGATGTCAGTCAGTTCAGACTGGGCGAATGGGTCATCTTTTTTTCGGCTTGACACTTCTTGACAGGGCCGAGCCAAACATGTGCCTTGCCTCCGGCAGCACCACCTTGTCCAAGGGATAGCTAAAGGAGTCCCCCAGCGTGAGGCTCTCAAGGCCCGTTGGAAGAGATGCCTCCTTCGCAAGGGAAAAAAAGGAAAACGTGGCTGCAGGTTCCATTTGGCTGCTCGAAAATTGGAATTCCCCCAAAATGGCACCTTGGTAAATGAAACCAAAGAAAACGACCTGCGTAAGCCTGGCTCTTCAATTTTGAGCCACACCCATTTGACTCAATATAATGAGGGGCAAAACAGGAGAAGAATTAAAGTCCCATGAGCTAATTGGGCTCATGACAGGATGCCAACGTGCAACCGCTGCACAGTTCATGTAATGTAATTATATGAGAAGCAAGCTAAACCTGAAATATTGCTAAGCACTCCTCCAAAAAACAAAATATAATCTAGCCTTAAATAAAGCTGCATAATATCGGTCTGTTGAACCCTAAATACCCGTTTGTTGGACCCAGACCAGCCCTTCCAGCCCGGCTGGGACGGCACCAGCTTTCCGTTCCCAAGCCAACCTAAACGCAAAATTTGGGGGACCATGTTCATGGTGTCTTCTGTATGTAAAACCGTACACAAAAACACCCCAAATAATCAGCCACGTGTACCTCCCCACGCAGACGCGTAGCGCTAAATCAAGCTGCCCGTGTTGTTAAAGCCAGTGAGGTCATCACTTCCTGGAAATGGATCCGCACAAAAACAACTACGAAGTAGCATTGTCCCTTGTAACGTTCCTCGAGGCTGCGGTCGAAGGTATCCCCAAAGGTCAGGTGCTTGAGCCCTGCTGGCAGCCGGACACCCCGAAGGCTCTGGTTAAAGTCATGGCCCAGTGTGAGGCTTTCCTGACTTCCAGTTCCAAACCAAAAGCGGCCTATTGTAAAGACAACTAAAGGACTAGAGAGCTGCTGAGCCCCAAACTTCTGGAACATGTTAAGCGAACACGGCGAGTCGCAAGGCAGGGCGGGAAGGCCAATGAGACCAGAGACTGATTGAAGTCGTCATTCAGAGTCAGCGTCTTGAGGCCGCCAGGCAGAGTCAAGTGCTCTAAGCTCTTGTTGAAGCCAAAGCCAAAGGTCAAGCTTTGCAGGCGGGAGGGCAGGGCCAGGTCTGCAAGGCTCTGGTTGAAGAGTCTGCCCAAGGTCAGACTCTGCAGGTTTTCCGGCAAAACCTCAGATGAGTGGCCATGGGGAAATAGGGCATCCTGTTTTGGTTGGCTGAGTTTGCAGGGGAACCCTTCCCCCGAAAAAAACCAAAAAAGGGACAAAGGGCGCCAGTGGGCGACAGAGAAACCAGGCTCTTCAAGTTCAGCTCCAGAAAGTCGTCCACCACCTCGATGGTAAGATGTTCCAGAGTCGCTGGAAATGTGAGGTTCTCCCAGGGGTGGTCACCACAGCAAACGCTGAGACTCCTTGGACAAAACGGCAAGCCCTATTTCGGGGTTCCCTTCTTGGGTGCTTCAAAAAAAAGAAGAGGCGACACGCCAAAGCTCCCTTATGCTCCCTTGCTTCAGAAACATTGGGAGACACCGGCAAATGTACCTTCGGCATTCTGAAGCCCCATTTCTATTCCTTCCGACTTCCGGCCGGGTGGAACAAGAGCCAAAGCCAGATAGCACCAAACACCACAACGAAAGAGAAAACACGCTTGGTTGTTCATGTCTCAGTTGCTTTCTGCTCCTGCTGGAAGTTTAACTTTTAGTAGTTTAATGGAAAACCCATTAGTTTGCAAAAAGTTGAAGTCCTAACATCCAAGCATGCACCAAAGATGTTCATTCAGTGGAGAACCTATTAAACATTAAGAGCATACAAAGGGCTCGGGCAACTGAGCAACAGGCCACAGCTCTGTCCCAAACTGGGGATGGCATTTGAGTGATGTCCAAAGAAAAACGGCACAACACCAGGTGAATGTCCCTGGACAGAGTCCCTGTACTGTCAAGCTGACCGCTGGAGGAAACAGCATGTCTATGTCTCAAGAAGGTTTGCGATTGAGGCACCGCAGCTTGGGTGGAAAGGTGATTGTCTTGAGGCGAGCCTCAGGGGTTTGCAGATAAAATATATGTGCGCCGGCGCGGGCAATTTTTCATAAGCAATGGGTTACGTTCAACAGGCTGGTTCTCAGCCTTCAAGTCTTTGCTTGGCAAACAAATCGACCCCAACATGGATCGCGGTTTTCCTGTTGGAATTCCCGAAAAAGAAAACAAACAACATGCCCACAAAAGGCAGCCTCAAAACTACCTTAACCTTCCATTCGGTTAAGACCCCTGAAAACAAAAATCCAGTAGTGATAGATTGCCTTTAAAACTAAAAAGGGAAAATAAACAGTATTCCTAAGCAAATGGAAGTAACACACCCACGAAAGGCCTCGAAGGCGTCCCCGAGCGTAAGGCTTGTCAGCGATGGCGGCAGGATCCCATCGAGGCTGTGCTGGAAGGCGTCCCCCAGAGTGAGGCTCTCGAGACTGCTGGGCAACGTCACCTGACGCGGACGACGCGGACGTGATGGACCCAGGACAAGGGGAACAACTCAAACAGCTAAAAATCACCACCTCTGGATACATTTGAATGTACCAAAAATTCAAATAAGTGACATCACCACCTTTGGGTAAATTTGGAATGTACCTGATCGCTTGCGACATGTGAAATGTGCGCCGCCTGAAATTCGATTTTTCGGAATGCCAGCGAGAGAACCGCGACAGAAAAACACACGTGATTCACTCAATACTGCTCCTAGGTCCTCCAGTAGAGAGGTTAGAGTAAGGGTGCCCGTTTTTCTGTAGTCTATTTTAGAAGGGGAACCCTCCCCCACAAAGGGTAAAAGGGCACTACTGGAGGACCTAGTCTCTTGCCCAAACACCTCAAACTGGAAAAACAAAACACATTCAGGCAGTCCAATGCTCTCGCCTGAGCGCTCCACAAAAGGGAAATCCAATCCAGATGTGGCGATCCAAAAGCGGACCCCCGCTCGTCTAGTTTCAGTACCAGGGCGCCCCAGTGAACGCAAGCAAAATCCACGGCAAAAGGACAACACACGGTAGCACCTGTACCTCCAAGCAGAGTTCGCTTTGGACAATGTAAAAGCAATCCCATCGCTTTGCCAAGTCCGGGAATCCCTCCGCTACAGACCTGCACCATGTTTCATGTTCATCCCTCCGAGGACAGTGAGTAGAGCTGGGTCCCTTCAGGCTGCTCAAAATGATGTTTGTTTGGGGGGCTCCACTTGGCAAGGTTGAGGTTAACGAACAATGACTTTCATGGACTCAGTATCAGCAGTGTGCTGGCCCCTAGCACGCATGACGAAGGGTTCCTAATAGAATGTATTTTCTTATCAGAAGGATAATGATCTTGGTCTCATTCTCTGATTCCTTATTGACTTGAACTTTGGGATTGCTCCAATCAGAACAGCGTGAAGGAACAGTCATCAAAGCACTTCTCTTCAAACATCCTTATTTAGCAGAACACGTGCTGCGTGAACAACTCGCTGAAAGCGATGGTTGGTTCCGGGCTAGCTGGCTCTTTTCTAGGAGCGCACTGTGGAGCGCTACCTCTCTGGGCAAGCGGCTTGCGTGTATACTGAGGGCTTCTTCCGTGCTAAAAGGAGAATTTGGTCGCGACTCCCAGGCCAACTTGCCCACAGCCTTGGCTTGTCATAGCGGGTCCCTGGCTCCGGGATGCCCAATTGAGGGTAGGGAGCTCATGCCACTTCCGACCTTTGCCCTTGATAGGTTGTCCAGCCCGAAAACATTGGCAGTGCCGAAGCTCGGGCTTTTCCAGCTCCCAGTGTCCCAGAAAGCCAGCGACTTTCGAAGGTACAACCGAAAGGTGCATTTGGGTGCACGGCCTCCTTTCGCAGCACCCGGAGCTTTCTCTGTGGCCTTCCATTTCTCCGGTCTCGCCTGACCTTCCGCCCCACCGCCGCCCAACGGGCCGAAGCCCAAGTCTAAAAGGCGCCGGGGCACCGAAACGCGCCCGAAAAAGAGCGACACGCGCCGCGAAACCTCTGCCTGCTGGAGGCAGCGGTTGAACTCCTCTCCGAAGGACAAACTCACCAAGCGCCTCGGAAGAAAGACGTGGTCCAAGCTCTGGCGGAAGCGCTCCCCGAAGCTCAGGTGCTGAAGATTTCCCGGGAAGTTGACGCCTCAGCAAATTCTTTCGGCTGATGCGTTCCATGGGTTGGCCACTTGTTTTTTGTTCTTCCTTTTTTAAATAAACCTTAAATGGTTGAATTCAAACAACAGCTGAAGTCAGTTTGGAAGTTGTCCAGAAAACTGCACAGCGATCAACACATGCTGGTTAACCTGCGCATGGAGATCTGTCGTACATGGAACCCAGCGTTTGTGACAGCTCAAGCCAACGGACACCCACCACCCATCATTTCGAGGTCAAAAGTCCGTTCACTTTGCCTATCATGAGTCGGACACTAGGGTTGATCAAGGGGAACCCCACAAACTCTACTCATCCTTGTATCAGTTCATGTCAAAATAAGTTCAAGCTCAAGCACAGTTATATAGAGCCTAATCCGATAAGCCAACGGAAGTGACCTGAGAAAACCCCTTCAGTCGTGAACAAACAAGTATCGACCATGACAAATTCACTCGTGGGTGAAGGCGCCAGTTTTGCCCGTGGAACTCGTGTAATTCCCGGGCGGGCGGGGGAGTGCAATGCATCAAGTTCCGTGCTGGGAAGGTATGCAGTTGCTTGCAAGGCTGGTATGACGCTTCGTGCTCCGGTTGCGAAACGGCTTCTCAGCGTTCCTTTAGGGCTCCTACGTAGGCTAGAGCAGGGTGTGCTACTGTGGATGGACAAAATCCTGCACCACCTAAGAAGCCCTGGAATCATGATTCCCTTGTCAATACCAACCGACCATGGTTTCCCATGGCTTCAAAGTGGTGCAGGATTTTGTCCATTCACAGTAGGAACCTTTCTTTACATTTCTTGTCTAAACTTTCAACCCCCCATTAAGAGGTTAATGGTCATCGCTGCAACCAAGGAAACGGGGGTCAGTTGGCCATGTGTTTGTGAAATAGGCAGATCGCACACTCCCAGCATCAACCTGCACGTGGGGTCTTTTGTTTGTGGTGCCGAATGGCCACCTTCTTGATGCCAGGCTCAAAGGCCACACTCTTGGGGGGCAGGTTGTGGGACAAAAAAGCCATCAAATGCTCGGAGGTTGGAGTTTGGAGATTCAACAACCATCGGGAGTTCAAACAGAACACCCTAAGGTTCAACCCCCATTAAAAGAACGGTGGACAGAAATGTGGATGATGACAATCCTTAGGTAAAGAATGGTGGGTATATATATATATATATATATGTATTAATATATATATATATATAGGTGTATACATATATCTAGTTATTAATATATATATATAGATATATTAGGCCGAGCCGTTGAAGTTCAAGCGACTCTTCCCCTTCCCTCGGTCCCGCGACTTCTTTTACATGGGCACGGGTCACCCAACCTCTGGCGCCGAAAAAATGATCATTCCATTGGACAGCCATGGAACATGAAACGACTCATTGCCTGAAAAATGCCCATAGATAACAAATGGTCCCATCTCAAAAATTATACACATGAAGACCATGTTGGACCATGTCATAGATTGGATGCCCATGGATATAAAATGGTGCCCAGTGTCATACATGCCATAGATCCATTGGACGCCCCTGGATAAAAAAAAGGTGCCCCGAACCCCCAAGAACCCGTCCGCCGTCAGCCGTAAAACCCAAAACCCGGGCCTTGCCTTCCAGGCTCTGATTGAAGGTTTCGCCGAGGTCCAGGCGCTGTAAGCTGCTGGGTAAGGTCACCGGCTGCAAACTCTTGCTGAAACACACCCCGAAGCTCAAAGTCTCCAGGCCATCGGGAAACACAACACCCGTCAGGCCTCAGGGCCAAAAAAATCGAAGTCACGGCCGCCAGGACAAGACTGGTGCTTTTTTGTTTCTTTTTTGTTGGGGGGGAACAGGAGCACGACATCAATTGTTTGCTCTTTGTTTGGGGGAGGAGTAATTACTGCTACATTTGTAGAAAGGCTCGCGATTCTCTCTGCTGCTTTCTTTTCCAAACCATCGGAGAGGGAAACAACTCAGCCAACATCAGCCAAGAAGCTCTGATCATAGGCAGCACCAAAGGTAAGATGGCGGAGAGACCGGGGCAGAGCCACACCCCGCAAGCTGCGGTTGAACTCATCGCCGAAGGTCAGACTTTGAAGGTTCCTAATGGCTCCGAGTTCCAAGGGACCAAGGGATCAAGGGACCAAGGCCTGGGAACCCCGGGTTTAGCGGAACTGGTGGATTTCTGGGGGTGCCCCTGTCAAATGTGGGGCTTCAGACTTGGGAGCACCTCCCTAGGATGGGTTTGTGAATCCAGGGTCAACCAGTACTTTGAGCGCTCTCCCTCAAAATTCCGAAGAAAAAAAAAGAGAAACTTGCTGGTGCGATAGCTAGGGAATGAGGGAATGAACGCAGGGATTCCCTTCAAAGGAAATCAGTCGCATGGCTTTATGGTGGTTTCATTCCCACATTCCCTGCCTCTCGCCCCGATCGAAAAAAAAATCCTCTTCGAGCGGCTGGGGCAGGGCTATGCCGATGAGCCGTTGGTTGAAGCATTCTCCGAAGCTCAGGCTTTCCAAAGTCTCCGGGAACGAGATCCGCAACAGGTCCTTAGCCATTTCCCCGACCCGGCGCTGACCCAAAATGAACATAACCCCAAAAAACCACAGAAACCTGATGGTTGTTTGCAGCCCCCTACGAATAATGAAATACCAACATGGGCTTGCAAAAAAAACACAAACGATATGTTGCAGCCCCCCAAAAAAACTGACGGTATTTTGCAGCCCCCGACCTAAGAATGAACACAACCAACTTTGGCTTTTGCAGG
>CAUJNA010000102.1:820000-825000 GCA_963377175.1 Effrenium voratum
CCCAGCATCCAGGCCATGCAGTGTCAGATTCAGCTCCTGGCTGGCAGCGCCTCTTATGGGGCCGGGAGGGCCCTTCATTCGGATCCGTTTCCTGGGATGCTCCATGGCGATGGAACGGCCCAGTCTGTACACGCCGCAACTTGGATGTGTCCCTCTCTTGGCCAGCGCGCTGGGAAAGCAAGGGGGCCATAAGGCGGGTCCGCGGGTCCACCATGACTCACTACCTGAGTGATTTTGGGAAAGTACTCGTGATCCATGTCTTGGTGTTTCGCTTCTTCAATGAGTTGAACTGGCTCAAACAGCACAAAAGGCTCCAACGGAGCCCGCGAGTTGATGTGTCTTTGGAGCCTTGAACACAGCGCCGGTCACCTTTTCCCCACTTGGCCCCTTGGCCCTCGCAGTGGAGTGGTGCGAAGCCCCATTGAGCATGAGCCTTGCTGCCTCTAGCTTGCTGAGAGCTGTGCAAATTCGAATCCTGAGTCAAGCCTCTTGCAACCTTCATACAAATCTGGCAGTCTATGAACGCCCCGCGGAAAACGGCCAGTCCACACCCGCGCCCTCTCGCGATATTATAGAACAAACATACGGGAAGCGCAAGGAAGGCTCATTTGCGGGTCACACACGAAAATGCGCACACAAGCAAGAAAGATCACACCAGTTTGGTTGCATTGCTTTCATTCATGTAGTGCCGAATGTTCGTTTCCCAGAAAATATCAATCAACATCGAGTTTCCCAAAGTTCTGTACTGGGGTGGTAGGCACTGGCAAGACAGAGGCTACACTGTCGCTAGCTTGCAGCTGTGCATTTCCTTTCCATCAAAGCAGAATCCAATCAGCGCTTGCGCTGAAGAATCCGTGCTTGACTTCAAGCATTTAGATTCATCTGACAAAAAACCAGACGATGTTCCCTGCTTGGGTTCCCATTAAATTCCAAGCCCCGGCCCCAACCCTGCGCTCCAATTTGTCGAATTAGATAGGTGGTTTGCTGTTTCCTCTACAAGAGCGGTTCAAATCCGAATCCAAGCCCATTAATTGCCTTCTCGGGGATATCCCAAGCCAATCCCAAGCCCCGGCCCTCCCCACTCCAACTCAGGGTATTGCGGGGCTCGCCTTCATCATCTCGAGCCTCTGCGCCTCCAGTTGTGCCAGCAGGTCGTCCACCTTCTCCCCTTTCGTGGCTGCCTGACAACCAGCGAGCGCTCGAGCGAGCGCTCGAGCGAGCGCTCCGTCGCTCCGTGGTCTTCATCGCATCTCTGCAAAGAAATTCGAGAGGTTTCGGCTATGGCTGTGTATCATGCTCATAGTAGGCACGAATACAGCAAAACGATGTGAGAGGAGTCTGTTGGCTCAAACAAACAGCCGTTCTCACACAGGCATCTGATACAGGAGGGTTGCGACACCTCCAAATGAGCTTTAGGGTTCCGTATTTACTGCTTGATCTTCGCGTAATATGGTGAACATGGATGCGCTCTGATTGCCGTGTGGCCGTGGAAGAAAGTGGGCCTTCCTTCTTGCGCTGGCTGATGCGAACAGAAATGTATCCATAAGGAAAGGACAATTATGTCCAGTAGACAACTAGGGACTCGGGAGGCTTGACTGGTGATATCAAAAACTCTTCGCAACACAATACATGCAGCAAATCTGTACGGAACAACACCTGCAACATCAAATTGAAGCACACGCTGCAAAAACACAGAACCGTACACTCAAACGACCAATGCACGGGAATTGCCAACAAAGCCAAAGCTATGCGAAACGAACGGCACAAGGCAGGAAGGCAAGCAGGTGGTAACACAATTGCATCTGAATGGAGCCTTGATCTTCTCGTGGTGCTCGTTCACCTGACACGTTCCAAAAAACAAGGCATCACTTCAGGGACCTATCTCAGTGATAGGAAAGCCAGCTGTATTCGCGAAGCCGGGGAGTGGGAGGTTTCACCATAGGTTGCGGTGGTTTCTTGTCAACACACATGCTTGGCGTCTTCTGCGTGCATTATTCTGTGTCTTTTTCTTCAAGTGCAATGAGTGAAGTCGCAAGGTTAACTAGTTGTCTAGTTCATTAGTTAGCCAGCTACTTGGCTGGTTCAGAAGCTAGCTGTGTTCCTAGCTAGCCGCATAGCTTCAACCTGAACGCTGCTTACTCGGCGGGCCAGTTTGCGAGCTAGTACATAATTCCTTGATACCTCGTTTCCTAGCTAAGTAGCAAGCTCAGTTGGCTAGTTAGCTAGCTAGCTTGCTGTTCAGGCAACTCGTTCGCAAGTACTTGGCTTGCAAGTTAGCTAGTTGGCTGGTTTGGTAGTTAGCTGTTGCAAGAGTGGGTTAGCCAGCTTCCTAGCTGGTTGGGCTAGCTAGCTAGCTGGTTACCCAGCCAGTCAACTAGCTAGTGAGCTGGTCAGGTAGTTAGCGAAGTCAACAGGAAGCTGGCTAGCTTGGCAGTTTGGATTGTTAGCCCAGGTAGAAAATTAGCTAGCTACAGCAACCAGTTGGCTGGATAGGTGGTTTAGCTACTCAGCTTGCCAGTGAAATAAATTGCTACTTAGTTCCTGTTTACAAAGCAGAAGAAACACTTATCTAACTTACTCAATAGTCGTAGTTATAGTTGTAGTTGTAGATATACGTATAGCTATAGCTAGTTTGTTAGCTAGATAGATAGACAGTTAATCAGTCAGTTGATTTTGTAATTTGTTGCTTGGTCACTTAGCAAGGAAGTACGTAAGTAAGCAAGCAAGTAAGGCAGTATATAAGTAAGTAAGCAAGGAAGTAAGTAAGTCATTAAGTAAGTACGTTAGTAAGTTACTTAGTAAGTTCCATGTTAGTTAGCTAGATAGCTTTAGTTGGATAGCTAACTAGCTAGGTAGTTAGTCAGATAGTTAGCCAAATAATTCGCTAGTCAGTTTGATTGTGCGTTAGGTAGATAGTGAGTTAGAGCGTTAGTTATTAGCTTGTTTGTTCGTTAGGTAGGAAGCAAGTCGTAGTCGTAGTTGGTTCTCTAGCTATTCAGTTCGTCGGAGAATTGCTTAAATAGTTGGTCAGTCAGTCAGTCAGGTAGGTCAGGTCAGGTCAGGTCAGGTCAGGCGAGTCAGCCAGTCAGTCAGCTATTCGCCGTAGTTAGCAGTTTAGTTGGATGATTACTTGGTTCGTTATTCGCTAGCTGGCTAGTTGGTTTGCTAGCCGATGAAACACACAACAACAAGCACGAGTTGCTGATGGTTGACCACCCGCCACTTGCGCAGAGGGTTGACGCCCAATGGCAACAGCAAAAGGCTCCGAGACCCCCGTTACGCATCGCCACCGAGACGGCTTGCTTGCACCCATGCTGAAGAGCCAACTTCATGCGCAGGGCCCCGTTTTCTGCCCGTCTCCATTCACGAATTATCTCGCTTTCTAGCCTTTTAGCCAGCTTTTGCACGCGCAATACATGCACTTCGCTCAGCCAGCAAAGCTCAATTACTTCTATATAGTACTGAAGCTTTTGTTCAGCTTCCTTTCCCGCGGGGTCGTTCTGCCCTATACTTTCAAGGGCGACACGTTGGGAGTCACGTTTCCGCGCAGGGGCGGGCCGGGGAGTCGCCCGTCGCAGGCTCGGCGCATTTGCGGGCGAAAGCTGGAGGGGAGGCTGAAATGCAGCCGCCTCCGCATTTTCATGACAGAGCCCTGGCAAAACCAGCAATTCATCTAACGCCTGCAGCTGGTCAGAACATGACAAAGGACAAGAAGCTTCTCTTCCTCTTCGTGTCCCCCTTGATGTAGCAGGAATGGTCACTTTATCTCCAGAATGAAACGTTTCTTGGTGCAGTATCCTGGGTATCCTGGCAGTCAGCTCCTTGCGTCACCATGTTTTTTTCTGGAGCAGCTTTTCTGCCAAGCCGAGCTGCGTTTCTTAATTACCCTCTCTTTCCGTCTTCTTTGGCGTCTGTGCCTTCCCCTCAGTCTGTCTCCCTCTCTCTCTCTCTCTCCCTCCCTCCCTCCCTCCCTCCCTCCCTCTCTCTCTCTCTCTCTCTCTCTGTCTCTCTCTCTCTCTCTCTCTCTCTCTCTCTCCGTCCCTCCCTCCCTCCCTCCCTCCCTCCCTCGCTCCCTCGCTCCCTCGCTCCCTCGCTCCCTCCCTCGCTCCCTCGCTCCCTCCCTCCCTCGCTCCCTCGCTCCCTCGCTCGCTCCCTCCCACACACAGACATACAAACACAAGCCAATGCGGCCGAAACTGCATGACAGCTTGTTTTGTCAGCTACAAAACGCCACATGCCAAAGTTATGCCAGCGTCGGCGGGTTGTCTATCACGCTACGATAGCCCACATCAATAGTCCTAGTTGCCCCACTACTACAATTGGACGGAATCTCTCAACCATACATTAATGCATTGTCCTTGGACAGTGGATTCATTTTGGTTGCGCCGTTAGAGGTCCATATCTGGTTGCGCCGGAAAGGCGATTCTTCAGCGTCAAGTTTTGGGGCCTTGCGACCCGCCTCAGGCTTCGTGTTCTCGTCTTCAACATTCACCGGCATGAAGACCCTGAGCTGCAGAAACGCATCACCAGTCTTTTTGGGGGAATGCCCTCATTGGCTTGAGCTTAGGTCGTGAATCAAGCAGGAGTTGCTTTGCCACAGGAAAACAACAGAGAAACCATATTCTGCCTAAGCGACTCTGAAATTTGGTGCAAAGTGAATCGGCTGAAGGGAAGGCGGCACAGGTGTCAACCGGAGCAATGCTTCTCCAAGATTAGTCGCATCTCAATCAACGAGATCTAGGACCACAATGGACATGGCATGCGATGTGAACCAATATGGACCAGGGGCTTCTTCAAGTGGTATGAGACAAGGCTAGGTCCCCAACCCAAAGTGTAAGTGGTCGATGAATAGATTCAGATCTAGCTGTATGCAACTGCTTCCTGATTGACCTGATCAGGTTTGGGGGAAAACAGTCCGCCGCTCCCCTAAAGCCTTTTAAATGTTTCCAGCTATGATCGCCCACACCACCCAACAATCGATAAGCTCCCAACAGCCACCT